>JAODAL010040682.1:0-36659 GCA_025379985.1 Phyllomedusa bahiana
TTTTACATGTGTATGGGGGGGTTGTGAGCCCGGTACTGTGTATGGGGGGGGGGGATTGTGGCCCGTGTACATGTGTATGGGGGGGGGGGGAATAGCTGGGGCCCGTTTATGTGTATGGGAGGGGAATGGGGCCCCGTGTAAATGTGTATGGGGCGAGGAATAGCTGACCCCAGTGTACATGTGTTTGGGGGGGGGAATAGCTGAGCCCAGTGAAAATGTGTAGGGGGGGGGGGGGGGGGGGGGGGCGGGGGGGGGTGAGAAATGGGGGGGGGGGGGGGGGAATAGCGGAGCCCAGTGTACATGTGTAGGGGGGGGGAGGGAAAATACTGAGCCCGGGTACTGTGTAGGGGGGGGAGGAGGAATAGCTGAGCCAGGGTACATGTGTATGGGGGAGGAATGCTGACCGTGTACATGTGTTGGGGGGGGGGGGATAGGGGCCCCGTGTACTGTGTATGGGGGGGGGGAAAAATCTGACCCCGGTTATGTGTTAGGGGGGGGGGAATAGTGAGCCAGTGAAAATTTGTTTTGGGGGGAATAGCTGAGCCAGGTAATTGTATGGGGGGGAAATTGTGAGCCCGGGTGAAATGTGTATGGGGGGGGAATAGTGAGCCCAGTGTAATGTATGGGGGGAAAGCTGACCCCGTGAAAATGTGTTAGGGAGGGGGAATGTGGAAATGACATGTGTATGGGGAGGGGGAAATTGTGACCCCAGTGTACATGTGTATTGGGGGGGGAATAGTGGCCCAGTGTCATGTGTATGGGGGGGGGAAAGTTTGGCCAGGGGTAATGTTTGGGGGAGGTGGAATAGCTGAGCCCAGTGTACAGTGTTGGGGGGGGGGGGAATAGATGAGCCCGTGTACATGTGTATGGGGGGGGGGGGGGGGAATAGTGAGGGGGTTTTCAGTAAACGGTAAAATTGGGTTTGTATTTGGTTTCCTCCAAGTTCTTTGTCAGATCCTGAAACTTTCAATCGTTTTTTGCATCTTGTTAATTTTGTGACATTTTTAATGACCGGAAGCACTAAACAATGATCAAGATTTGTTTTCCAGGATTTGCAGACCCCAGAGAGGCCCCTGCAGAGCTATGGGGCCATTCTCACACTTTCTTTTTAAAAACCCGGTCATGTGATGAAGGGGGTAACGCGCAAAAAGCGTTTTAAAAATTATTTTAGTTTTTTAGTTTTTAATTTTGTCTCGGTTAATGCCCCGCCACTTTTAAGAAAAAAAAAATTTTAAAGAAAAAAACCCTTTGCCTGGGCTTTTTTTTTTTCCCCTGCATGTGGCCCGGGCCATTTTTTTTTTTTTTTCCATTTTTGTTGGGATCTGTCGTGTTTTTTGTACATTGTTTTGGATCTTTCAGGCATGTGATACATTTTTGAGTTTTGGGTTTCAATTGCGATACATTGTTGTGGATTGTCAATTAGTGATACTTGTTGTGGTCTTTCGGCATGTACAAATTGTTGTGGATTTTCAGGCATGTGTAATTTTTTGCAAATGGTTTCGATTGTGATACTTTGTTGTGGATTTTTTAGGCATGTTACATTGTTGTGGATCGTCGTCATGTGTAACATTGTTGCAGTTGCTTTCATCATCGTGATACTTTGTTGTGGTCTTCAGGGTTGAACTTTTTTGTGGATTGTCGTCTTTTGTTACATTGTTGCAGTTGGGTTTGTCATTTTGTAATTGTTGTGGGGCGCCAGGGTTTTGATACATTGTTGTGGACTTCAGGCGTGTGATCATTGTGTGGTTGTCAGTTGTTGATCATTGTTGTGGATCTTTTTAGGCATGTGTACATTGTTGCAGTTGCTTTATCATCGTGTATTTGTTGTGGATCTTCTGGCGTGTGTACATTTTTGTGGGGTTTGTAGTTGTGATAAATTTTTGTGGTTTTCAAAGGGATGTGATACATTGTTGCAGTTGGCTTCATCATTGCGATACATTGTTGTGGATCTGTCAATTATGTGATACATTGTTGTGGATCTGTCAATTATGTGATACATTGTTGTGGATCTGTCAATTATGTGATACATTGTTGTGGATCTGTCAATTATGTGATACATTGTTGTGGATCTGTCAATTATGTGATACATTGTTGTGGATCTGTCAGTCATATGATACATTGTTGTGGATCTTTCAGGCATGTGATACATTGTTGCAATTGGTTTCATCATTGAGATACATTGTTGTGGATCTGTCAGGCATGTGATACATTGTTGTGGATCTGTCAGTCATGTGATACATTGTTGCAATTGGTTTAATCATTGTGATACTTTGTTGTGGATCTGTCAGGCATGTGATACATTGCTGTGGATCTGTCGGGCTTGTGATACATTGTTGTGGATCTGTCGGGCTTGTGATACTTTGTTTTGGCTCTGTCAGGCTTGTGCTACATTGTTGCAATTGGTTTAATCTTTGTGATACTTTGTTTTGGCTCTGTCAGGCTTGTGCTACATTGTTGCAATTGGTTTAATCATTGTGATACTTGTTTGGATACTGTCGTCATGTGAAAACTTTTTTGTGGATGTTGGACGTCAGGCATGTGATACATTGTTGTGGATCTTTCAGGCATTGTGAAAAACATTGTTGCAATTGGTTTCAATTGTTGTTACTTTGTGTGGATATTTCAGTCATTTATACATTGTTGGGGACTGTAGTCCCATTGTGATACATTGTTGCAATTGGTTTAATCATTGTGATACTTTGTTGTGGATCTGTCAGGCATGTGATACATTGTTGTGGATCTGTCGGGCTTGTGATACATTGTTGCATTTAGTTTCATCTTTGTGATACTTTGTTTTGGATCTGTCAGGCTTGTGCTACATTGTTGCAATTGGTTTAATCATTGTGATACTTTGTTGTGGATCTGTCACTCGTGTGATACATTGTTGTGGATCTGTCAGGCATGTGATACATTGTTGTGGATCTGTCAGGCATGTTATACATTGTTGTGTATCTTTAGGGCTTGTGATAAATTGTTGCACTTTGTTTCAGCATTGTGATACTTTGTTGTGGGTCTGTCGGGCTTGTGATACATTGTTGCAATTGGTTTCATCATTGTGATACTTTGTTGTGGATCTGTCGGGCTTGTGATACATTGTTGCAATTGGTTTCATCATTGTGATACTTTGTTGTGAATGGTTTTGGCCTCTTTTCTTAGTATCTTTGCTGAATGTTCATTAATTGCTTCGGACCCGCATTAAACTGCAATCTAGATACTTGCAATGTGTTTGATCTCGAGTTGGAGACGACCTTAGTGTAGATCTTAGAGATAAATGGCGGCCTCCTCGCTGAGGAGATTAACTTAATTCCGCAGACCATTGACACCGTGTCAGAAATTCAAGTGTAATTGTCACGCTCGTTTCCTCGGAGCCGCTGTCAGGGCCGGTTGGATAATAATGATCACATTTTATACAGGTCGTCAGAGAGGCGCAGAATCGGCTTCATTATACCAAGTACATGAAGTAAAAAATCAGGAGGGGGAATTATCTGAGATTTCAGCATCTTGGCTTAATCATCGTCTGGATAATGCAGAGCAGAAACAGCCGCACGTCTAAAGCTTCGCTAGAGTTATAACATCACAGGTCTATTCCCTTATAGATTGCAGCCACTCACTTCATATACACATACTATAGCACTGTTCATCCTGAGCCTCCTGTTTCATGACTAGAATCCAGAAGTTATAGTAAAGATTGATATTTTCAACTAATTACATTGATATCTTAGCAAAAGGATACATCACTGTCTGATAGGTGCGGGTCATATCTCAACAGACCCTAACAGTCTCCATTGAGAACGGAGAAGTGGTTGAAACCGCTCCCATTCTCAACGCTCTGTGGGTGCTTGGCCGTCTCATTAAATTCAATGGGAGCGTTCTCAATAACTCTTCATGGTGGAGGGAGACTTTCCGGGGCCCGTTCTTGAGCAAGGTGCGCGTGCCACCTCTGGGACCAGCTCCTATCACACATTGATTGCATATCCTATTGTTATGCCATAATAGTGTTTGTTGAGAATAACCTTTGATAACTGTTCAGCAGATTTGTGTCATTCAGGGTCTTTGGAAAGCTGGGTGATGATTCTTGTGAGGATCAGATTTGCCTACAAGGGAAAAAGAAAGACAGGCAGAAAGAGGTAGAGTGCAATCATATGCAGTAGACGTAGGGTGGACCCCAAGAATTAACGCCACTGGTCAGCCCTAAGAGTCATCTCCACTGGAGGACACCAAGAATAATAATTTCCACTCTGGGCACCAAGAATCATCTCCACTGAATGGCCCTAGGAATCATCTCCAATGGTGGCCCCAAGAATCAGCTCCACTGTTGGCCCCAAGAATCAGCTCCACTGGTGGGAACCAAGAATCAGCTCCACTGGTGGGCCCCAAGAATCGGCTCCACTGGAGGGGTCCCCAAGAATCGGCTCCACTGAGGGGTCCCCAAGAGTCGGCTCCACTGGGGGCCCCAAGATCGGCTCTTGGTGAACCAAGAACCAGCTTTGGTGGGAACCAAAATCAGCTCCTCTGGTGGGAACCCCAAGGAATCACTCCACCTGGTGGCTCCAAGAAATTTATCTCCCACTGGTGGCCCCAAGAATCGCCCATGGTGGCCCCCAGAATCAGCTCCATGTGGATCCAAGATCTCTACATTGTTGGGCCCAATAATCATCTCCACTGGGGGCCCCAAGAACCATCTCCCCTGGTGGCCCCAAGAACCATCTCCCCTGGTGGCCCCAAGAATCATCTCCCCTGGTGGCCCCCAAAAATCCTCCCCTGGGGGGCCCCAAGAATCTCTTTCCCCTGGTGGGCCCCAAAATCCACTCCCCTGGTGGTCCCAAGAATCACACTCCACTTTTGGGCCCCAAGAATCCACTCCACTGGTGGGCCCCAGGGAATCCTCTCCCACTGGTGGGCCCAGGGAATCCTCTCCACTGGTGGGCCCCGGGAATCATCTCCACTGGTGGGCCCCCGAATCATCTCCATGGTGGGCCCCAGGGAAACAAATCCCCTGGTGGGCCCCAGGAATCAACTCCACTGGTGGGCCCCCAGGGAATCAACTCCCACTGGTGGGGCCCCCGGAATCAACTCCACTGTTGGGCCCCCGGAATCAACTCCCACTGGTGGCCCAGGGAAACAACTCCACTGGTGGGCCCCAGGGAAACACCTCCACTGGTGGGCCCAGAATCACCTTTCCCCTGGTGGGCCCCAAGGAATCACCTCCACTGGGGGCCCCAGGAATCACCTCCACTGTGGGGCCCCAGGATCACCTCCACTGGTGGGCCCCAGGATCACTCCACTGGGGGGGACCCCCAGGAATCACCTCCACTGGGGGGGACCCCCAGGAATCACCTCCACTGGGGGGCCCCAGGAATCACCTCCACTGGGGGGCCCCAAAATCACCCCACTGGTGGGGGGCCCCCGGGAAACAAATCCCTGGTGGGCCCCAAGAATCAACTCCCTGGTGGACCCCCAAGAATCACCCCCCACTGGTGGACTCCAAGGAAACAAACCTCCCGGTGGACTCCAAGAATCAACCCCCCTGGTGGACCCAGAATCATCTCCACTGGTGGCTCCCAAGAATCATCTCCACTGGTGGCCCCAAGAATATCCTTTCCTCTGGTGGCCCCCAAAGAACCCTCTCCACTGGTGGCCCCAAGAACCATCTCCACTGGTGGCCCCAAGAATCATCTCCACTGGTGGACCCCAAGAATTCGATGGCCGATGCTATGATGTCCGCGCTATTGATGTCATAATAGCAGTACATTCAGCTGTAGCAAAGTTCAGTCTTTTCTGTCCCATTATCAATGCTGGAAATAAAGGGGCGGGGCCTTGACAACCAGTCGGGGTAAGTAGTTGTCATATTAAATATTTCAAGCAAATTCCCACAAGTACTCGATTTCTGAACATTTTGAGTTGCTGGAAGGTAAATCTGATGGAATAATAGGGGAAGTAAACATGAAAACGTCCGTGACTTGGCTGCGTTTTTACAACCATTTGGAAAGTTCAGCCCCAAAGTTTATTCACTTTAGGCGTAAAAAAAAAAATATATATTTTCTTGTGAGAGTCGTTTGGCCAATCGCCACTTTGTCAAGTTTTACAGACTTCCAGGGAAAACTCAATGATCCTTCTGCTTTGCATTAAAGCCTTTATTTTAGAATCTGGCGCCTTCCAGGGACTCGGTGCCAGGTTCGGCCTCTCACAAGGTAACCTTGTGTGTTCCTGCAGCTCGCTCCCCCCCCCCCCCCCCACCTTGCTTTCTTGTATTGCTCCCAGTCCCCAGGGGCCACTCAGAGCGAGGTATAAACAGGAAAGTAAAAGTTCTCTGCATCTGGTGGAGATCTACGTTTCCCTTTATAAAAGTTCCTAAATGAGGAGAAGTGATTATAAAGTAGCCGCGCGCTGATCTCCGATAGGAGCGGGACGCGCTGCCCGGCTTTGAGATAAGAACTTGACAAAAACGTGTAAAAAAAAAAAAAAAAAAAAAGATGCAAAACATTTCACTTCTGAAAAAAAAATTTATTTATTTTTTCCGAGATTACCATTTTCTATGTCGCGTGCCAAGATTTCCGCACATTTGAACCGCGAGCAGTTGGCTCGTTTTCAAAACCGATAAATAATGATGTTTGCGGCAGAAACAATTATCCTAAAAAATAATCAGAAAGGAAGCGGAGCCATTTATAAAGACGACATTCAATTTATGGAGAGGGAACGTTACATATGGGGCGTGAGAGCTCCACTTACATCTAGCAGCCAGTTCCTGTGCGCTCCGGCTCATTGATCTGCGCAGAGCGGTGGCGCGCCGCCGTTTGAAGTTCGGTTTCCGTGACACCGAGCTTTGTAATCTTGCTGTCGGCTCGCTTGACATCTGTTAGAGTGGATTCGGGAAAACCTTCTGCTTCTCCTCCTTTTCTTCAG
Source organism: Phyllomedusa bahiana (assembly GCA_025379985.1). NCBI lineage: Eukaryota > Metazoa > Chordata > Amphibia > Anura > Hylidae > Phyllomedusa > Phyllomedusa bahiana. Next base: position 6,904 of record JAODAL010040682.1, read on the forward strand.
TGGTTGGAAACTTGTACTTACTGTATGTGTGAAGGAACGTACATAGTATTCGTTGCGGGGCGCTTACCTACCTTTAGGGCATGTCCACACTGCACGGGTTTTTCGGCCGGTTTTTCAGTTGGTTTGCGGTTTTTAAGACCGCCTGAAAAACCGGCCGAAAATTAGCACAATTGTGCTCTATGGAAAACCCGTTCAGCAGTCCCCACTGTCCCCACTGCACGGGTTTTCCGCCTGCGGGCCGCTCAAAATACATTGAGCACGTTCATTCTTCCGTCCGGTTTCCGGAATATGAACACCTCAATGGGAGGGGGAGAAAAGCCGCACCCCCCCCCCCCGCGCGGCCGTGGGGACGGCCGCAAAACAGAACAAATACCGGTCGGGTAAACCGGCCGGTATTTGTCCTCTGCCGTGGGAACGCAGCCTTAGAGTGTTTTCACCAAGATAAAATATGCTCCAGCACTGGGAATTTTGTCAAGTACATGAGGCATCGACAGGGGTTCGGTTACATTTAGTTTGAAGAGGGTGAGACCCTTTCTGCCAGCACTGGGAATTTAGTAAGCTTTGAGGCATCGACAGGGGTTCGGTTACATTTAGTTTGAGAGAGTGCTGAGACTTCCTGCTGGGGATAGATGGGAAAAGAGAGCTTTGGTTTCATTTAGTTTGAGAGTGTGCTGAGACTTCCTACTGGGGAAGATGGGAAAAAGAGAGCGTTGGTTACATTTAAACCAACACCAATATATAAAGAAAACTACCAAAAATACATATATATATAACTTTTTATTCATTTACAAATGTATAGTAAAAATCACAAAAATACAAAGACCAAATACAATATAGCTAAAAATGGTGGTGCCACAAAGATACAACCCCTCACTAGGTGGTATGCATAAGGTGCATAATCATATCAAATAAATAACATAGTATATAACCAAATATACATATAAATATACAAAGAATCAATGATATGTCACCATATAATCACCCATAGTAAGAGCGCATACCCACCCAGACCTGGGGTCTGTCTGTGCCTCCTCTGGGTGGGTATGCGCTCTTACTATGGGTGATCATTGATTCTTTGTATATTTATATGTATATTTGGTTATATACTATGTTATTTATTTGATATGATTATGCACCTTATGCATACCACCCAGTGAGGGGTTGTATCTTTGTGGCACCACCATTTTTAGCTATATGTATTTGGTCTTTGTATTTTTGTGTGATTTTTACTATACATTTGTAAATGAATAAAAAGTTATATATATATATGTATTTTTTTGGTAGTTTTCTTTATATATTGGTGTTGGTTAGAATTTTGGTTTACTACCTTGTTTTATTATAATTTTTTGATATATTGCCGTTGTTGCTTACATTTAGTTTGGGTGTGCTGAGACTTCCTGCTGTTGGGTTTAAAAGACTTTGGTTTCTATTTTATAAGATTTTATGATGAGAGCTTTGGTTTCATTTAGTTTGAAATTGTGCCGAGACTTCCGCGGTTGTAAAAAAAAAGAAGCTTTGGTTATTTAGTTGAATTTGCACTTCTAAGGGTAGATGAGGAAAAAGAGAGCTTTTGTTTAATTTAGTTTGAGAGTTCGCTGAGACTTCCCGCTGGGATAGATGGGCAAAAGAGAGAGTTTTAGTTTGAGAGTGTCCTAGACTTCAGGCTGGGGAACATGAGAGAGAGTTTGGGTTTCATTTAGTTTGAGTGTTTGCTGACTTCCTGCTGGGGGAGATGAGAGAGCACACTCTCCCAGCAGGAAGTTCCAGCACACTTTCAAACTAAATAAAACCAAAGGTCTCTCTCGCTCCTCTCCCCCAGCGGGAAGTCTCAGCACACTCTCTTAATATAAGTGAAACCAAAGCTCTCTGAGACTCACCGCTGGGGAGATGAGAGAGAACAAGTTTTATTTACTTTGAAAGTGTGTTAAGTCTTCCCACTGGGGAGATGAGAAAAAGAGACCGCTTTGGTTCTTTTTTAGTTTGAGGGTGTGCTGGGAATTCCTACTGGGGGAGATGACAGAGAGCTTTGGTTTTATTTGCTTTGAGAGTGTTAAGTCTTCCTGCTGGGGAGGTGAGAGAAAGAGAGAGTATTTTTTTTTTACTTTGAGACTGTGCTGAGACTTTCCACTGGGGGAGATGAGAGAGAGCGAACCTTGCTTTCATTTAGTTTGAGAGTGTGTAGAGATTTCCCATTCGAGGAGATGAGAGCTTTGGCTTCATTTCATTTGAAAGTTTGCTGGTACTTCCCGCTTGGGAGATGAGAGAGCACTTTGCTTTCATTTAGTTGGAGCGTGTGCTGAGACTTCCCACTGGGGTAGATGAAAGAAAGCGCTGCATCATCACAGTATGGACACAGAGCTGTTCCGCAGAGAGTTCCCCCATACATTTGTTGGCCTCTCATATCACCTATTATACAATTCCATTCAAAATTGCCAGTTTTCACAGTGATTTCTTACCTCCAGTTGAACCATTGGTGGTGTCCATGGTGTTGGCCTCAGAACTTCTGTCGCACGACCCAAGGACAACACTAATCGGTCACGTCTTAAAAATCGGTGCAGTGTTGTGTTCTGACGACTTCTTGCTGCTGCCCGGTATCGGGCTCGGGTTTCTTGACTCGACCAAAGGAGAAAAAAAATCTGTGTTGGATCTGATGAGCTCAACAAGTAACTGCTCCAAAGTCATCTCCAGATGTGATTGTCTTCTTCAGGGTTCCTAGAGCCTGTCAAGCAGACCTCACGCAGCACTCGCAGGTCATGTGCAAGCCTCGCGCGACCTTCCACTATGTCACAACTATTCAAAGAAGGTGGAATCTCCGTAAAAGGTCGTCTTTAATTGTAAACACTAGAAAGCCAACGTTTCGGCCGCGCAGGACCTTCCTCAAGCCAAAATGGACCTTTGCAGTGGCCTTTTATTGAAATTTCTGCTGCCTCGGTTTCCTTCTTTTTTGTGGTCCTCACAGTTTATCCAGTCCTCATGCACTGCACGCGGGTCCTGGGCGAGCTCGGTGCGACTTTCCACTATGTCACAACAATTTTTTTGCATATCACTAGGCATTATGGGAAAGGAGCTGAGAAGCTCTAGCGCCCTCTTTTGGATGTAACAAATCCTCAATTTGCTTTTGACCCACTGTCTTGTCTTCTGTGGGGTCCTCCCGCACCACTCGCCGATCCAGTGCAAGCTTGGTGCGACCTTCTATAGGAGATCATAAACTAAGAATTACAAAGTGGAATTAGCACGTCTCCTAGCAGCACAGAGTATGTCAGGAGAGAAGTGTGCTGTGGAAGGTAACGGACTGAAAGTTACATGGGGGATGGAACAGGGTCCCCAGCAGCACAGAGTGTGTCAGGAGAAGGAATGTGTTGACTCTATTGAGGTTGTTACAACGTGGAGAGGAGCAAGGGTCATAGCAGCACAGAGTATATCAGGAGAGGCCAGTGCTGCTCTAGTTCTAGGTGTCGTATTAGCAGGAGCCCCAGCAGCACAGAGTATGACAGGAGAGAAGTGTGCTGTGGAAGGTAACAGACTGAAAGTTACATGGTGGATGGAACAGGGTCCCCAGCAGCACAGAGTGTGTCAGGAGAGGAATGTGTTGATCTTATTGAGGTTGTTACATAGTGGAAGGAGCAGGGCTCTCTGCAGCACAGATTATTTTAGGAGAGGCGTGTGCTGATCTTGTGGGAGGTCAGAGAGAGAGAGTTACATATTGGAAGGGACAGGGTACCCAGCAGCACAGAGTGGGTCAGGAGAGGAGAGTGCCAATCTTGAAGGAGGCTAAAAGGCTGAGGGTTATATAATAGAAAAAGCAAGATCCCCAGCAGCACAGAGTATATCAGGAGAAGTCAGTGTTGCTCTAGTTGGAGGTGTCACCTAGTAGAGGAGCAAGGGTCATAGCAGCACAGAGTATATCAGGAGAGGCCAGTGCTGCTGTATTTGGGGATGTCCCATTAGCAGGAGCCCCAGCAGCACAGAGTATATCAGGAGAGGCCAGTGCTGCTGTATTTGGAGGTGTCCCATTAGCAGGGGCCCCAGCAGCACAGAGTATGTCAGGAGAGGCCAGTGCCGCTCTAGCTGGAGGTGTCACACTAGCAGGGGCCCCAGCAGCACAGAGTATGTCAGGAGAGGACTGTGCTGCTGTAGCTGGTGTTGTCACACTAGCAGGGGCCCCAGCAGCACAGAGTATATCAGGAGAGGCCAGTGCTGCTGTATTTGGAGGTGTCCCATTAGCAGGGGCCCCAGCAGCACAGAGTATATCAGGAGAGGCCAGTGCTGCTCTAGCTGGAGGTGTCACACTAGCAGGAGCCCCAGCAGCACAGAGTATGTCAGGAGAGGCCAGTGCTGCTCTAGCTGGAGGTGTCACACTAGCAGGGGCCCCAGCAGCACAGAGTATTTCAGGAGAGGCGAGTGCTGCTCTATGGAGGTGTCACACTAGCAGGGGCCCCAGCAGCACAGAGTATGTCAGGAGAGGCCAGTGCTGCTCTAGCTGGAGGTGTCACACTAGCAGGAGCCCCAGCAGCACAGAGTATGTCAGGAGAGGCCAGTGCTGCTCTAGCTGGAGGTGTCACACTAGCAGGGGCCCTATCTCCTGAAGGTCATACGAGGAGCCCCTTGTCTGTCGGGGGTCTCTTCATTATGATAGTGCTGGGCCAGCAGTATTCTTGTTGCGCTGCCGCCGCCGCCGCCCGCCGGGTGACTGACAGCTCTGGCAGGTAGTGAATGAAGACTGACAGGATAATATTGAAAATGCAGCGTTTCCAGAAGCGGCTGAAGTTTTTCCATGACGCTGCAGTTCACTCTCCGAGATGCAATTTTTCCCACTTCACAATAAATGGATCATTTTCTTTCGACGCGTTTGTTTTGCTCAATAAAGACAGAAGTGATTTCTTTGGTGGAATTTCTTTAACCCCTCCCGCGCCGGCGCTTCCCTCCGTGGCCTCCGGCGGATCTGCCCTGTGTGAACGCGCCCTTAGTGGGGGTCACAGAAATTTACAAGTAACAATTGGATGAGGATTCCTGCAAACCCCATTCAGATAAGTGTAATCCTCACAGGAATTCTGCTGGGAGGGAATTCAGCCTCATTGCAACCGCCCAGTCACCTCCAGAGCTGCATTCACAATTCTGCTGCATTCCTGATCAGTCTCATGCTGGTTCAGTGTCTGCACCTTGTAGTGCTCACACCAGGCAGTGTGTAAATATATGTACAGTTTATAGCTCCCTAGATTGTGACTTTTTCTGCTGAGTTTTCATGCAGCTTTATGTGTGACTAGAGCATGCACGCCTATGAGCAGTGCTCAATACATACATCACAGAGCTAAAGTGTATGTTCAGCATCTTGATAACCTTGCTGTGTTCTTTGACTGTAGTTTAACCCTTTTTGCAGAGAATGAGTGCAATATGGGTACTTGCAACTACCTGGTCACATCCAGAGCTGCATTCCTGATCAGTCTGATGCTGCACGACTCATGTCCCTGCTGGTTCCGTCTTAGCACCTTGTAGTATAAGTGTATAGACAGTTTACATTTCCCTAGGTTGTGGCTGTGTCTGCTGACCATTTGAATGCAGCTTTGTGTGTGACTAGAGACTGGTTCAGACTACCATTCGGTGCATATGTCACAGAGCTGTGTGTGTTTGGAGTCTCGCTAACCTGGCTGATCTCTTTGATGTTAGTTTAACCCTTTGTGCAGACCATGGCGGTGCAGTGGTCAGTAGCGCAGTCTTGTTTAGCGCCGTTTCCTGCTCTTTCTGGAAATTCACTTTGAACTTCATGAATTTTTGCAGCAGTTTGCTTGGCGCGGTTTGCTCGTGGCGCGGATCGCTCGGTGCGGTTAGCTTGGTCCGGTTCGCTCGGTGCGTTTTGCTCTCACCGTGTTTTTTTCGACGCGGTTTGCTCGTGGCGCGGTTTGCTCACTGTGGTTTGCGGTGTGCTCGGCGCGTTTTTTTCGGCACGGTTTTTTGTCATGGCGGGTTTGCTTGGGTGCAGTGTGCTCGGGGGGGTTTGCCCCGGGTGCATTTGCTCGGGGTTTTGCTCCCCGTGTTTTTTCGCAGGGGTTTTTGCCCCGGGTGCCGGTTCTTCGGTGCGGGTTTGTTCGTGCGTGGTTTGCTCTGGGTGCGCGGTTTGCTCGTGGGGCGGTTTGCTCACTGGGGTTTGCGGTTGCCGGCGTTTTTTTTTGGCACTTTTTGCTCGTGCGGGGTTTTCTCTCGGTGCGAGGTTTGCTCGTGTACGGGTTTTTTCTGGCCGGTTTTTGCTCCGGTGCGGGTTTCTCGTGGCGCGGTTTGCTCGCCTTTGCTCTCGGTCAGGTTTGCTCTGGCATTTTTGCTCTCGTGGCGTTTGTTTCCGGGGTTTTGCTTGGGTGCGCGTTTGCTCTCGGGGGCGTTTCTTCGGTCGGGGTTTTGCTCTCGGTGCGCGGTTTTTGTCTGGGGTTGCGCGGTGTGCTCTGGGTGCGCGGGTGCTCTGGGTGCGGGGTGTCTCTCGGTGCGCGGTGTGCTTCGGTGCGGGTTTTGTCTCGGGTGCGCGGGGGGTGCCCGTGGGGTGTGTCTCTGCGCGGTGTGCTCTGGGTGCGGGGGTGTGCTCTTTGGGTGGGGGGTGTGCTCTGGGTGCGGGGTGTCTGTTGGGTTTTGTCTCGGTGGAGGGTTTTGCTCTGGGTGCGATTTTTGCTCGGCCGGTTTGCTCCCGTGCTCTTTCCCCGCGTTTGCTCGGTGCGCGGACCCGGTGCATTTTTGCTCGTGGTTTGCTCGCGTGCCGCCCGCGGGGTTTGTTTTCTTGTTTGCTCTCGGTGCGCGGTTTGCTCTCGTGCGAGCGGTTTGCTCTCGTGCGCGGTTTGCTCCTGTGGTGCGGTTTGCTCTCGGCGGGGGTTTTCTCGCCGTGGCTTGCTCGGTGCGCGGTTTACTCTCGGTGCTGTTTGCTCGTGGTTTGCTCAGCGCTGCGGCCGCGGGAGTTTGTTTTCTTGATTGCTCTCGGTGCGCGGTTTGCTCTCGGTGCGAGGTGTGCTCTCGGTGCGCGGTTTGCTCTGGGTGAGAGTTTTGGTCTCGGTGGGCGGTTTGCTCTCGGTGCGCGGTTTGCTCTCGGCGCGCGGTTTGCTCGCCGTGGCTTGCTCGGTGCGCGGTTTACTCTCGGTGCTGTTTGCTCGTGGTTTGCTCAGCGCTGCGGCCGCGGGAGTTTGTTTTCTTGATTGCTCGTGTGCGCGGTTTGCTCTCGGTGCGCGGTTTGCTCTCGGTGCGCGGTTTGCTCTCGGTGCGCGGTTTGCTCTCGGTGCGCGGTTTGCTCTCGGTGCGCGGTTTGCTCTCGGTGCGCGGTTTGCTCTCGGTGCGAGGTTTGCTCGTGTCGCAGGTTTGCTCTCGGTCGTGCGTTGTGTGGTAGCTCTCGGTGCGCGGTTTGCTCTCGGTGCGCGGTTTTGCTCTCGGTGCGCGGTTTGCTCTCGGTGCGCGGTTTGCTCTCGGTGCGCGGTTTGCTCTCGGTGCGCGGTTTGCTCTCGGTGCGCGGTTTGCTCTCGGTGCGCGGTTTGCGCTCGGTGCGCGGTTTGCGCTCGGTGCGCGGTTTGGGCGCGGTTTGCTCGGTGCGCGGTTTGCTCGGGTGCGCGGTTGCTCTCGGTGCGCGGTTTGCTCGTCTCGGTGCGCGGTTTGCTCTCGTGTGCGCGGTTTTGCTCTCGGTGCGCGGTTTTCGCTCGGTGCGCGGTTTGCGCTCGGTGCGCGGTTTGCGTCCGGTGCGCGGTTTGCGTCTCGGTGCGCGGGTTTGCTGGTGCCGGGTGCTGGCGGTTTCGCTCGGTGCGCGGTTTGCTCTCGGCGCGGTTTGCTCTCGGTGCGCGGTTTGCGCTCGGTGCGCGGTTTGCGCTCGGTGCGCGGTTTGCTCTCGGTGCGCGGTTTGCTCTCGGTGCGCGGTTTGCTCTCGGTGCGCGGTTTGCTCTCGGTGCGCGGTTTGCTCTCGGTGCGCGGTTTTGCCGCGGTTTGCTCTCGTGTGCGCGGTTTGCTCTCGTGTGTCGGTTGCGCTCGGTGCGCGGTTTGCGCTCGGTGCGCGGTTTGCCTCGGTGGCGCGGTTTGCGCTCGGTGCGCGGTTTGCGCTCGTTGCGCGGTTTCGCTCGTGCGCGGTTTGCGCTCGGTGCGCGGTTTTGCTCTCGGTGCGCGGTTGCTCCGGTGTGGCCGGTTTGCTCTCGGGTCGCGGTTTGCTCTCGGTGCGCGGTTTGCTCTCGGTGCGCGGTTTTGCCGCGGTTTGCTCTCGTGTGCGCGGTTTGCTCTCGGTGCGCGGTTTGCCGCGGTTTGCTCTCATGTGCGCGGTTTGCTCTCGGTGCGCGGTTTGCTTCGGGCGCGGTTTGCTCTCGTGCGCGGTGTGCGCTCGGTGCGGCGGGTTTGCGGTCGGTGCGGCGGTTTGCGATTGCTCGTGCGAGGTTTGCTCTCGGTGCGCGGGTTGCTCTCGGTGGGAGGTTTGCTCTCGGTGCGACGGTTTGCTCTCGGTGCGCGGTTTGCTCTCGGTGCGCGGTTTGCTCTCGGTGCGCGGTTTGCGCTCGGTGCGCGGTTTGCGCTCGGTGCGCGGTTTGCTCTCGGTGCGCGGTTTGCGCTCGGTGCGCGGTTTGCGCTCGGTGCGCGGTTTGCGCTCGGTGCGCGGTTCTCGGTGCGCGGTTTGCTCTCGGTGCGCGGTTTGCTCTCGGTGCGCGGTTTGCTCGCGGTGCGCGGTTTCGCCGCGGTTTGCTCGGTGCGCGGTTTGCTCTCGGTGCAGTTTGCTCGTGGTTTGCTCAGCGCTGCGGCCGCGGGAGTTTGTTTTCTTGATGCATTAGTCGCGCTGCTAAACAACTTCTTATTAAAGAGCAAACGGGTTTATTCCTGATGTGGAGACGGTTTTGATGATTATTCTCTAATCGCACGGAATGAGCCGCCGTCATTTACTTATTACTTTATCTCCCTTTGAACGCTTTTTTTTTGTTGCCGCGTCTTCACACGAACATCTGAGACGTCCTTGTTCTTCTATCACAACTCAATGAAAACCCCACAGAGACCCGGCCAGGATCAGGGAGGACGGGGCGCGGAGGTCTGGGGGGGGGGGGGGGGAGGGCGGGTGGTCTGGGGGGGGAGGGGGGTTGGGGGGGGGGGGGGCGGAGGGGGGAGTGGGGGGGGGGGGCGGGGAGGCGGGGGGGGGGGTTGGGGGGGGGCTGGGTTTGCGGCGGAGTTGGGGTGTGGCGCGAGGTCTGGGGTGGGGTGGCGTGGAGGTCTGGGGGGGGGACGCAGAGGTCTGGGGACGGGGGGGGGACGCGGAGGTCTGGGGGGGGGGGGGTCGCGGAGATCTGCACAGGACGCTGGAGCCGCTGTGCGTCTTTAGCGCCAACGCAAGACGGTCCTGGAGCGCGGATCCAGGGGAAAGTCAGGTTCATGGAACATCATCGCCTCTTTCTTATCAATGTTTGTATTTAGTACTTTGCTCTTCTCTAGTCACATCCAGAGCTGCATCAAGAGGTCCAGATGCTCAGATGGCGCAGCCCAGGTTCACGCGTTACATATTACAGACATAACTACTTCCCATTATGATTATGTCACATTTAAAGGGGAATTTGTCTCTATTTTTTTTCTTACAAGCGAATAAGTGCAGAATTTTTGGGGGGCCATCTTGCCTGAAGCTGCGTTGAAGCATTTTAGAGAATGATTACAGCAGCGGGGCAGAACCATAGGGAAAGGTCCCCCTGGAGATGACTCATTACTTCTAGGGGAATGTTGTGGGCTGCTCGTGCCTGTGCAGGGGAAGGGGAAAGATGAGTTTAAAACCATATTCCTTTTGGTTCGTGTTGTGGCTGCTTTGTGCCTATCAGGGTCGGGTTTTAAAGGGGGACGATAATGTGATTTATTTTATTCTTGGGAAATTTTTGTGGGCATGCCTGTCCCTTTAGGGGCATGTTCCGAAGGGAAAAAACAAGTTGGGGTTTTTAAAATCATTGATTTATTGGTGGGGGATGTTGCTTTTGGGGGCTGCCTGTGGCTTACAAGGTAGTTTCCAGGCGGGTGCTGTGACATCTCCATTTACTTTGTATAAAGTGGGGGTGCCTGGTTATACGCATGTGTGCAGGGGGTTATCCCCCTTCCCCGTCGGGGGTCGGGGGCAGGGCCCCCCAAATGGGGATTGGGGATTAGGTGGGCCTGGTGATGTTTTGCGTTTGTCAATGCCCCAGTTTTTGGCTTTCCCTTTAATCAATTTTTGGAAATTTATTTTAAGTGAAAAAGGGCCCTGAAAGGCATTTTTAGAAGCCCAGCGCTTCTTCTAGGGAGGTTTTTTGGGGGGGCAATAAGGGTCAGGGTCCCCCCCTGTGCCTGTACTTGGGGGGCTTGGGGGTTGGGGCAGTAAGGTAGGGTCCGGGCGTGGTGCCCCCTGACAGGGGGAGGTTTGGGGGGGGGCGAAAAAGGGGGTCAGGGGTCCGGGCAGTGGTGCCTCCTGTACATGGGAAGGTTTGTGGGGGGCAGGATAAGGGTCGGGGGTTGGGCAGGGGGCCCCCCCGACGGGGGAAAAGGTTTGGGGGGGGCGGAAAAAAGGGGTCAGGCCGGGGGCAGTGGTGCCCCCTGTACATGGGCAGGTTTGTGTGGGGCAGGATAAGGGTCAGGGGTCTGGGCAGTGGCGCCCCCTGTACATGGGCAGATTTGTGTGGGGCAGGATAAGGGTCAGGGGTCTGGGCAGTGGCGCCCCCTGTACATGGGCAGATTTGTGTGGGCGGGATAAGGTAGGGCCCGGGGCGTGGGCCCCTTACAGGGGATTTTTGTGGGGGCAGGAAAAGGGTCGGGGTCCGGCTGTGGCCCCCGTACATGGGCAATTTGGGGGCAAAAAAAGGGTCAGGGGTCGGGGCGTGGCCCCCTTCATGGAGATTTTGTGGGGCGGGAAAAGGGTAGGGGTGGGCAGGGGTCCCCCCTAATGGGGGGGGTTTGGGGGGGGCGGATAAGGTCAGGGTCTGGGCAGGGCCCCTGTAATTGGGAAGATTGTGTGGGGCAGGAAAAAGGGTCGGGGGTGGGCGTGGGCCCCCGTCAGGGGGGAGTTTTGGGGGGCGGGAAAAGGGGTGGGGGGCGGCAGTGGTGCCCCTTAAGGGGGAGGTTTTTGTGGGGGAGAATAAGGGCGGGGGCCCGGGGGCAGTGGTCCCCTTTCCTGTAGGGAGGTTTGGGGGAAAGGGGGGGATAATTTTTTTGGGTCCCTGTGGCGCCCCCCGGGCTAAAATGTTGTCCCCCAATAACCCCCCCCCCCCATGGCCCCCGGTCCCCAAAATGGTTTTTTTGGGGGAAGATTTCCCGTCCTTTCCCCCGTTTTGTTCTGCTCGTTAGGTTTTCTGTGCAATGAAGTTCGGACGTCGCTGTTAATGTCCCTCGTGCAGCTGCTGCCGCGGAGCCGCCGGTTAATGTTGCAGGAGGAGACGGGTTCATGGATCTGTTATTACTGTTATTCTGCAACTTTTTATGATATAACTTCCGGACTCTTTGATAAGACGCAGCGAATGTGAGACGGCATCTGTTATGGTACATTGTGCGGTGTGCACTGAATGTAACTCTCCTAAGCGCCCGGTGTGCACTGACTTAACATCTTCCTAATTTCTGCGGGGGTGTGCACTGACTGACATCAATGCTGCGCGGGGTGCACTGACTGTACATCTAAAGCTGCGCGGTTTGCACTGACTGTACATTAATGCTGGCGTGTCACGACTGTACATTAAAGCTGCGGCTTTTGCACTGACTGTACATCTAATGCGGCGGTGGCACGACTGTACATCTAATGCTCGCGGTTGCACGAGTAAATCTAATGCTGGCGGGGTGCCTGACTTACATCTAAACTGGCGGGGTGCCTGACTGTCACTAAACTGGCGTGTGCACTGATGTACATTAATGCGTGCGGGTGCACTGAGACATCTAATGCGGCCCCGGGGTGCACTGACTGTACTCTAATGCTGCGCGGTGTCACTGACTGTACATCTCATGCTGCGCGGTGTGCACTGATGTACATTAAAAGCTGCCGTGTGCACTGATGACATCTAATGCTGCGCGTGTGCACTGATGTACATCAAAGCTGCGCGGGGCACGACTGTTTTCCTAAATCGCGCGGTGTGCACTGACTGTACACAATGCTGGCGTGTGCAGATGTACATCTAATGCTGCGCGGTGTGCACGACTGTAATTTAAAGCTGGCGTGTCCGACTGTACATCTAATTCTGCGCGGTGTGCACTGACTGTACATCTAATGCTGCGCGGTGTGCACTGACTGTACATCTAATGCTGTGCGGTGTGCACTGACTGTACATCTAATGCTGCGCGGTGTGCACTGACTGTACATCTAATGCTGCGCGGTGTGCACTGACTGTACATCTAATGCTGCGCGCTGTGCACTGACTGTACATCTAATGCTGCGCGCTGTGCACTGACTGTACATCTCCTAATGCTGCGCGCTGTGCACTGACTGTACATCTAATGCTGCGCGGTGTGCACTGACTGTACATCTAATGCTGCGCGGTGTGCACTGACTGTACATCTCCTAATGCTGCGCGGTGTGCACTGACTGTACATCTAATGCTGCGCGGTGTGCACTGACTGTACATCTCCTAATGCTGCGCGGTGTGCACTGACTGTACATCTCCTAATGCTGCGCGGTGTGCACTGACTGTACATCTCCTAATGCTGCGCGGTGTGCACTGACTGTACATCTCCTAATGCTGCGCGGTGTGCACTGACTGTACATCTAATGCTGCGCGGTGTGCACTGACTGTACATCTCCTAATGCTGCGCGTTGTGCTGTTACTGTACATGTTATGCTGGGCGCTGTGCACTGACTGTACATCTAATGCTGCGCGTTGTGCTATGACTGTACATCTAATGCTGCGCGGTGTGCACTGACTGTACATCTCCTAATGCTGCGCGGTGTGCACTGACTGTACATCTAATGCTGTGCGGTGTGCACTGACTGTAACATTCTAATGCTGCGCGTGTGCACTGACTGTACATCTCCTATGACTCGACGTGTGCAACTGACTGTACTCTCCTAATGCTGCGCGTGTGCAATGATGTACATCTCCTATGTGCGCTGGTGTGCACTGACTGTACATATCTAATGCTCAGTTGATACTCGGACGTAATCTAATCTCGCGGTAGTCATGACTGTACTCATGCTGCGAGGTGTGCCCTGACTGTAACACCACAGATAACACAGGTGATGAACCCTCTGATACAGATAATGTGTAGATGTCACCTGCAGTCCATGTAACACACAGATAACACTAATGCTGCAGTGAGTGATGCCACTGAGCTGTAACACCAAATACGACGGTGTAACCTTGATCGTAATGTTAGATGTCACTGCGCCTTGTACACTCACAGATAACACGTGATAACTCTGAGTACAGATGATGTACGTAGATGTACATTCCTTAAAAAAAAATAAATCTCTGAGCAGGTGTGCACCTGACTGTAGGCACAGGTCTGCATGCAGCGGCTTTGTTACAATGTATCCGTTTGCTCTGTGTGCCCCTCGCCGCGTTGTTGTGTCGCCGCCGCTTTCTTCCCTTCTCTCCAGATTTTACAGCGAAACATTTTCCCAGTGATTGAATTTACCAAGTAGTAAAATAACGGAGTGAAATCTCCTTCGCGCGGCCTCAGTGCTCCCCAGACGGTGGCGCCGCGCCTCGTGGCTGTGAGGACGCAGCAGAACATTGCTATTTCCTCATTGCTCCGGTGAAGATCCCGCGCTCAGCGCCGCCGCCGCCGCCTTCACATCACGCTTTTCATCTCCGTTAATCGGATGTGACTTTAAGGACGAAAAAACTGATTACACTTCTCAATCTCTTTTCCTACCTTTTTTTTACCTTTACGTTCAGCGTTCGCGCGCCTGTTATTTTACCGAGCGATCGTGTACGTTTTTCTGTGGTTGATTCAGAATTTTTCACATTTTTTTCCCCCCCAATATTTTATGCAAGTAACATATTCATCTGATCATAGAGCTTTACATCTGCACGCGTTTCACGTCTGTCATATTAATAAGAAAAAGTCCCCGGGTTACAAACAGGATCGGCACTGTAGGTTTCTTCTTAAAGGGAACCTGTCACAGATTATGCACCCCTTGCTGAGGGCAGCACAAGCCAGTGTCAGACCTGCTGTTTCCGGCGCTGTGTCCCTTATTCTGTAAGATGCTGGAGTTTTCGTGAATTTAATGCTCAAATCTGCAGTTTTCAGCAAGAAGAGTCCTTCAAAGAGAGGTTTTTTCAAACCCCGCCCACCTGAGGCTAGCCCCGCCCACCTCAACTGACAAACTTATTACTTTGAATAGGTAGAAACATGTGAATAACTGCTAGTGGGCGGAGCTAGCCTTTGGTGGGCGGGGCTAACACCTACTCAAGAATAAGATGTGAGGGGTAAATGCTCTAAAACTGCTGCATCTTACAGAATAAGGGACACAGTGCTGGAAACAGCATAAACTAGGTGACAGGTTCCCTTTAAGTTGAATTTGTATGTCAGTTGGAACAGGTACATTTATTAAATGTATCTCCAGCACAAAAGGTTTTTTTTTTTTTTTTAGTTTCGGATAGTGCAGGGAAGGGTTTTTACATTTGTTTTGCTGTCTCTGCCCCTGTTAAGAAGGTTTCTCCTCATTTTCACCTCATGTGCTGCAGTGGCATGCTGGAGCTTGTCGTTCCACAGCTACTATCTGATGTAGGACATGGAACTACAAGTGCCAGCATTCCCCATAAGTCTCCGTTTGCAACTAGGGGACAGATGTAAGTCGGAACGGTGTAAGCCGGGGGCTGCCTGTATACGTCATGCATAAAATCCACGGGAGTCTTCGCTTTTTCTCTCCGTCAAGGAAAACCGTATACGGACGGCGGCAGAAGTGTACAATGTTGCACCTCAGAACTTTCCATGTTACAGGCTCTGGATTAGTAGCTCTATAGTTATCATTGGCGGAGGTTGGATACATGATGAGAATGGGGCCTGTGTCTGCAGGGAGGGGCGGTATTATTGGACAGCGAGGCGGGAAGAATGTGCTGCTCACGCCGCTGCTCTGTAGCGTTTGTTTTACGTCTCTCAGGCAGATTACGGACGCCATTACTTTCTGCACTACTTGCTTTTAATAGACGGCTGGGGATATATCCGTGGAGTCTGCGTTGGAGGGAGGGGGGGGGGGGGCAGCGGCTTTTGTATCCGGCCTCATAATGATGTAAAATAAACCGTAATAAGGTCGTCTCTCTGCGCCCGGATGCGGAGCGGGTTAGAGCCGCGGGGAGGTTATTTCTGGATGGAGGTGGGGTTATTATACACGAAAAAGTGCACAATCTTCTTTACTTCTGCAAATAAATCATCCTAACAATTGGTGCCGAGGTTTAATGGTGACGGAAGCTTCATCCACAGAGGTTCTCCGATATCGGTCGTAACCGTTTGCAACCAGAGGCTTAAAGGGGTTTTGCCACGATGTAATGTTGACGTGGGATCCTCCAAAATGGGTTTTTAATCACTTTTTTTAATATATGTGATTAAAAAAAGTGAAGCCTGTGAGAGCTACAGCCTTAATCATATGCCCTTAGTTTCCTGAAAATTTACATTAGACACGACCAGAACACTGACAGGAGATGATCTGGCCCTGCTTGCCTGTTTGCACTTCTTATTTGATTACAGGGAACATGAAGGAGCTTGCAAGGGGCTGGGGAGAAAAAGCAGTGAATGAGCCTGTGTCTTTTGTATAGATAATCCACTGTTTGTAATGTAATTATTTGAGTAAACATTGCAGATTCTCCCTTCTTCCTCGCTCTCTGCTCAACCCCCTCCCTCTGAACCCTTGCAGCCCTTCATGACACTGCATGCTTTGTTTATATTCTCTCCTGAGCAGATAAGAGGTAAGGAACTCACTTCATGGCAAAACCCCTTTAAACACTGACTGGGACAATGGGTCTCTCTGCTGAGTGTTTAAATCTAGAAGGCTTCACTATTTCAGGAGGAACGGTCGCCGCCGCCGCCTCATTTTCCTTTCTTTGGTGCAGTCGAAGGTAGGAGATTGTAGATCGATGAGAATTCACGATTTTGTCAAGTGATTAAAAAAAATTAAAATGTGGACAGGGCACCAGGCTGGGCAGGACATGATTATTAAAAAGTGCCCATTAAAGTATGAACTGGTTGATTGTAAAGAAAGCAGTTAACACAACAGAGACAACGCGTTTCACGCTTTATCAGGTCGGGCAAGAAAAGTGGCGCTAAATCCAAATGTTAAAGAGAATCGTTCATCATAATTAAATCTATTCAAGGCGAAACGCTCTGCAGACGCTGCTCCACCGACACACAGCGGCGCGAGCTTGATACATCTCATATTGAAACAAGCAAAGATGTTGTAAGTTGTTTCTTTGTTTCGATATGAGATCTATCATGACATTCACGGCAGTGGGTGGAGAAGCGAGGCGGCCGCCAGCTCGTGTCCCGGGTGTGTAGGGCACTTGTCTCATTGTAGGGACCGATGCGGCCGGGTCCTGGGCACCGCACGTTGCTTGGCCCCAGGTGTAGATGGATTTGGCAGATGGAGAGATCTTGAATAGAACTGAGGTGCGGCCCCTGCTCTCCATCCTGTGAAATTAGTGGGTGAGGGACGACATGGAAACAGTGTCGGTCTTTGATGCCTGGGAATCACCAATGGGGTTGATATTTGGGGCTCAATAGGGGAGTTAATTCCTGGGGCCACCAGTGGAAGTGATTCTTGGGACCCACCAATGGAGTAGATTCTTTGGGCCACTAGTGGAGGTGATTCTTTGGGCCACCAGTGGAGTTGATTCTTTGGGCCACCAATAGAGATGATTCTTGGGGCCACCAGAGGAGTTGATTCTTGGGGCCACCAGAGGAGTTGATTCTTGGGGCCACCAGAGGAGTTGATTCTTGGGGCCACCAGAGGAGTTGATTCTTTGGGCCACCAGTGGAGATGATTCTTTGGGCCACCAGTGGAGATGATTCTTTGGGCCACCAGTGGAGATGATTCTTTGGGCCATCCATGGAGAGATTGATTCTTGGGCCGACACAGGGAGAAAAATGATCTTTGGGCCACCAGTGGGGAGATGAATTCTTTGGGCCACCATGGAGATGATTCTTTGGGCCCCATGGAGATGATTCTTTGGGCCCCCAGTGGAGATGATTCTTTGGCCACCAGTGGAGATGATTCTTTGGCCCCCCATGGGAGATGATTCATGGCCCACCAGTGGAGATCATTCTTGGCCCACCATTGGAGATCATTCTTGGGCCCACCAGTCGGAGGTGATTCATGGGCCCACCATTTGAGAATGAATCTTGGGTACACACCAGTGGTGTTGATTCTTGGGGCCACCAGAGGAGTTGATTCTTGGGGCCACCAGTGGAGATGATTCTTTGGGCCACCAGTGGAGATAATTCTTGGGGCCCACGAATGGAGCTGATTCTTTTGACCCACCAGTGGCATTGATTTTTGGGGCCCACCAGTGGAGTTGATTTTTGGGGCCCACCAGAGGAGTTTGAGTTTGGCGAGGCCCACCAGTGGAGTTTGAATTGTTATGGGGCCCACCAGTGGAGTTGATTTTTGGGGCCCACCAGTGGAGTTGAATTTTTTGGGTCCACCAGTGGGATGATTCTTGGGTCCACCAGGGAGATTAATTCTTGGGGCCCACAATGGAGCTGATTCTTTTGACCCACCAGTGGCATTGAATTTTGGAGCCCACCAGTGGATTTGATTTTTGTGGGGCCCACCATGGAGTTGATTTTGGGGCCCACCAGTTGGATTGATTTTGGGTCCCACCGTTGGAGTTGATTTTTGGGGCCCACCAGTGGGTTGATTTTTGGGGCCCACCATTGGAGTTGATTTTTTGGGGCCCACCCATTGGAAGTTGGATTTTTTGGGGCCCACCCAGTGAGTTGATTTTTTTGGGGCCCTCCATTCGGAGATAATACTTGGGCCACCATGAGTTGAATCTTGGGGCCACCAGTGTAGCTGATTCTTGGCCCACCAGTGGAGGCTGATTCTTGGGCCCACCAGGTGGAGCTGAATTCTTGGCCGACACCAGTGTAGCTGAATTCTTGGATGACCAACCCAGTGGAGCTGATTCTTGGGCCACCATAGGAGCTGATTTTCTTGGGCCCACCCATGGAGCTGATTCATGGGCCCACCAGTTGAGGTGATTCTTGGGCTCCACCATGGGGGGTGATTTCTTTGGGCCGCAACAGTGGGGGTGATTCTTTGGGCCCACCAGTGGGGGGATTCTTTTGGGCCCAAAAACAAAATCAGTGTGGATGATTCTTTTGGGCCCATCAGTGGGGATATTCTTTGGCCCAGTCAGTGGGATGATTCTTTGGGCCCTCAGTGTGATATCTTCGGGCCCATCGTGGGGATGATTCTTGGGGCCCATCAGTGGGGATGATTCTTTTGGGCCCCAACAGTGGGGATGATTCTTTGCCCATCAGTGGGGATGATGTCTTTGGCCCATCAGTTGGGGATGATTATCTTGGGCCGCAGTGGGGATGATTCTTTGGGCCCTGAGCGGCCCATCAGTGGGGATGATTCTTTGGGCCCATCAGTGGGGATGATTCTTTGGGCCCATCAGTGGGGATGATTCTTTGGGCCCATCAGTGGGGATGATTCTTTGGGCCCACCAGTGGAGATGATTCTTTGGGCCCAGCAGTGGTGATGATTCTTTGGGCCCACCAGTGGGGATGATTCTTTGGGCCCATCAGTGGTGATGATTCTTTGGGCCCATCAGTGGTGATGATTCTTTGGGCCCACCAGTGGAGCTGATTCTTTGGTCCCACCAGTGGAGATGATTCTTGGGATCCACCAGTAGAGCTGATTCTTGGGGCCCACCAGTGGAGCTGATTCTTTTGACCCCCCAGTGGCATTGTTTTTGGGGCCCACCAGTGGAGATGATTCTTTCAGCCACCAGTGGAAATGATTCTTGGGTCCACCAGTGGAGCTGATTCTTGGGGTCCACCAGTGGAGCTGATTCTTGGCACACCAGTGGAGGCTGATTCTTTGGGGCACACCATTGTAGCTGATTCTTGGGGCCACACCAGTGAGGCAGATTCTTGGGGCACACCAGGGGAGCTGATTCATGGGGCCCACCAGTGAAACTGATTCTTGGGGTCCACCTGTGGAGCTGATTCTTGGGGCACACCAGTGGAGCAGATTCTTATGGGGCCCACCAGTGTGAGCTGATTCTTGGGGCCCACCAGTGGAGCTATTCTTTGGGAGCCCACCATGGGGTGATATCTTTGGCACCAGTGGAGGTGAATTCTTGGGGGGCCACCATGAAGGTGATTCTTGGCATACCAGTGGAGCTAATTCTTGGGCATACCAGTGGAGCTGATTCTTGGGGCCACCAGTGGAGCTGATTCTTGGGGCCACCAGTGGAGGTGATTCTTGGGGCCACCAGTGGAGCTGATTCTTGGGGCCACCAGTGGTTTCCTTTGCTCCCCTGTGGGACACTCCAAGCCTGCATGGAACAGTCTGGCCATGACGGGATGGGCACTGTGAGGGTCCGGCTGCAGTGATGTCACCCCGCATAGGACCTGTATACACCCCGGTCCCTTTAAGTCCTGATATTCTTCCTTCGTTCTCCTCATTTTTAGCATTTTTCTTACATTCCACGTTTCTACGACTGGAGCGAGGGGATCCGTCATCCACAATTGGATGTTCTCACGCGGAGCCTTTGATGCGGCCGATTTGACAGTCGCGCCTCTACCAGGACGGTCTCGTTAATGGCTTCTGTTTACATAAATATTAATGAAGCGTTAATGTTCGTTTGCGCAGTTTTCTCGCCGTAAGTAGGAGCGGAAGCTGCTGACACAGCACCAGGATTATGGCTGGAAATGAAATCCAATCCTCGCCACCGTGTGTGTGCGGAGACATCTGTCGCCCCATATGGGTTCATAAATATTTGTATCAAACTCGTATGGCGGGCGCCTCCACCCCCCCTGCCGCCTGTGCGCACGGAGCCTGCAACAAGGTGCACAGAAGGTTGGGAAGGAGGGAAGTTAGACCTTCACTCTCGGGTCTTTGAGGAGATGTCGTCACAGTATTGGCCGGTGGCTACAGGTCGCCTATAGGGCAATCAGGGGCCCTTATCAAACAGGGGCCCACTGATATGGTGCAAGATAGGAACTGATAATGGACTGGGGGGGCTCCTTATACTGCTTTGACTGTAATGGGCCCCAATATGACTTATGGCGGCCCTGGCTATGTCCATAAATATGGTCGAGGCTCTGACAACCGCTCCTCTGTGGTCACAGCTGTAGTGTCAGGTTGACCACAGGTTATCTATTGAAGCATAGACTTCAATAGATAAACAGCTCAGCAGTCCCCACTGAACTGATTTTCCGCCAGGCAGTTTTTCACGCCGCCGGAGATCCGGAAAACATAGAACCATGTTCATTCTTCCGACCGGTTTCTAGACTGAAAATTAACATTGGAGTCAATGTAAACCGCTCAGAAAGTGAGCAAGCGGTTTTTGGCGCAGTTTTTGGGCGGTTTTCGGTTTTTGCAAAAAAAAAATGAAAAAGTGAAGACTGATCCCCCCTATAGTGCGGGTGTTTTTTGCAGGTTCTTTTTTGACAACTAATAATGTAACCCAGGAAGGTCCTGCAAAGCACTTCGGTGTGAACGACAGTCTATAAATCCTCTTTTTTTAACTAATTACCAAATTAATGATGCTGTTAACCTGCACATGTGCTGACAGTGAAAGTGAAAAAGTCGGCCTTCGTGC
This sequence comes from Phyllomedusa bahiana, assembly GCA_025379985.1. Classification (NCBI taxonomy): domain Eukaryota; kingdom Metazoa; phylum Chordata; class Amphibia; order Anura; family Hylidae; genus Phyllomedusa; species Phyllomedusa bahiana. The sequence continues at coordinate 27,588 of JAODAL010040682.1, forward strand.
ATCATTGTTAATTTGTGGAGATAAAAAAAAAATCACAAGGTTTCTTGCACCAGTCAGGAAGACCTCTGCACTATTCAGCTTGAAAAACAGTCCGAAAATTGCTTGAAATGGATGGTCCCACCAAGGCAAAAAAAAGAGCTGTTTTTGTCCTTATGTGGCCCTCGGTTGAAGCACCCATATACAAAAATATGGGAGCGGTTTTGTATCTGTAAAAGCCTCTGCAGTCGTCAGCGGCGTCCGGCGGGGGATGTTTTGGCCGGCTGCCGCTCCGTACATTACAACAGCGACAAGAAATTGGTGTCATTCGCTTCAGGTGATAAAACGCGACTGATAAACTAAGTGATCATAATAAGGCTGTAAAATACAAGCAGCAGCGATACGCCTGAGTGGGCTGAAACCAAGAGAGGCGGAGTTTGCATTGTCGAGCTTTCACTCTAAACCCTATCACATCGCAACATGATACTTTGCTCAGCCAAAAATCTTGACGCTGTTTTACGCTCAGGGTGGACACAAAACAAAGGAAGGGGGAAGGAAAGGAGGCGCTTTCTGGGGCAGTAGCATATTAATCAGTTAGTATTATGTAAGGGTATGTTCATGCAGCTTATTTTGGAGCGTATTTCACGGCGTACTGCGCTTAATACACGAGGAAATGCGCCCCATAATTACAGTAATCCATAGCTCTCATAGAGAACTATGGATTACGCCTCCTCTCCCCGGGCATAGAATCGATCGTATTGTACGCGCGGGAGATATGTGACATGTTCAATTATTTGCGGCAAATGTGCGCGAGTAATGCTGTATAATGGGGCCGGCGGGCTGCCAGCCCCATCGCACCGAAGGAGTATGCGCATATTAGCGCGAGTTCCCGAAATACACGATGTACTGTACACGCGGCAATGCATCGTGTGAACATACCCTAATGCAACACAGAGCCTCTCACCTTCTTGTGTTGTGCAAGCAGTGGTGCAACTCGGATTTAGTGCATGATGTGTGCAGTCCTTTGCAGCCAGATGCCTTCTATACGGTTCCTCCGTGTCAGGACAAGTTCGAAAAAGTTGGCTTCAATTTGTACTTGTAGAGTTTTCAGCTTGTTCTGGGCTAAAGCCGGACGATGGCGCCATAGACGAGCGCTGTATATTCCACGTGTTGGCTGATTCTATAAGAGCTAATAAATGCATGGACAGAATCCATTGTATACAGAAGAAAAATATTATTGTACTGTTTTAATATTAAACGATCCAACACTTTACATGAAAAAGGGGGCTCTTGGCACAACACATAGAACATAGACTATACAATAAAAAAAATGGAAACCGTAAAATTCTGGACGACGCGTTTCACGTGGATCATCCCGCGCTTCCCCAGGTCAATCAAATGTGTGCGGGATCCCGTCATTTATACTTTCAAAAAAGGGGTTTCATTTTATTAAATCAGAAATCTAATGTTATTTCAAATTTCTTATTTTTAAAAACGAAATAACCAAAAAAAAAATAAAAAATTAATTGTTTAGAAAAATATAAATATTAATTATTTAGTTTTTAAACATAAGAAATGTGAAATAACATTAGATTTCTGATTTAATAAAATGAAACAGCTTTTTTGAAAATATAAATGGCAGGAATTAATAGACTTGAGGAAGCGCGGGATGAGCCACGTGAAACGCGTCGTCCAGAATTTTATTGTTTCGTTGTTTTTTTTTATTACATGGTCTTTATGTGTTGTGCCAGGAGCCCCGTTTTTATGTAACGTGGTGGATCGTTTAGTATTAAACAATGTAAACCCGAATAAATAGTTTTTTTCTTGTTGACAATGGATCCTATCCATGTATGAATTAGCTCTTATAGAATCAGTCAACACGTGGAATATATAGCGCTCGTCTATGGCGCCATCGTCCGGATTTCCCTAACCCAGAAAAAGCTGTAAACTCTACAAGCACAAACTGAACTGCACAATTCTGTAGAAGAGAATTGATGCCATGTGCTCTGGTCACATCCAGAGCTGCGTTCTACTGCAGATTGACGTTTGGTTCCACCGTACTGCGACTGTCAGCACTGACTATATCACAGTCATCAGAGCTCCCACAATGCACTGCTCACTGCTGGTCACAGGTACCTGGCAGGTGTGAATGCAGCTATGAGTATATATAAAGTACAAAGGAGAAGCAAAGACTTGTTCCCTATTTTCCAGCTGAGATCTCCCAGCATTCCCTGCTTATTCTGACCCTTTAGTGATGTGTCATCTTTATACCCGGCTGCATTCAGTCATGTATTCTGGCTACAGACAGCAGTGTGTGTCTGCCACCTCTGCACCTCCTATAGCTGCACCCTTGCCCCTAATTCGTTGTATTTGTACCAGTATATTGTGGGTGGAGAATCCCTTCCAGTTTCCGTGGCTGGGGTTTGTAGCAATACATTATATTGTTATCCCTCTGGTTCCCGTGGTTTGTAGCAATACATTATATTATTATCCCTCTGGTTCCCCCTGTGTTTGTACAATACATTAATATTGTAAATCCATCTGTTCCTCGCGGGTGTGTAGCAATACATTCTATCATTTTCTAGTTAACACAGCTGTGGTTTGTAGTTATACATTGTATTATCTTCCCTCCCGGTTTACAGTGGTTGCAATCCTTCCTGTTTCCACAGGTGAGATTTGCAGCGATACATTGTATTGTTATCCCTTCTAGTTTCAGTGGTTGTGACTGGTAGCGATACATGATATCATCCCTCCCGGTTTACAGTGGTTGCACTATGTAGTGACACATTGTATCTTTATTCCTTCCAGTTTCAGCAGTTTGTAGCGATACATTGTATTTTTATCCCTTCTGATTTCTGTGGTTTTGGTTTGTTGTATTGATACATGCTTTGAATCATTAAATCTTTTTCCGTTTCGGTGATTTGTAGCAAAAAATTGTATCGTGGTCCCTTCCGGTTTCTTAAGATACATAGTGAAATTATCCCTTCCTGATTCCACGATGAGGTTGCAGAGAAGCAATGTAAACAACCATACCCTTTCCCCGTTTTCAGTGGATTCTTTCATACATTGTATTGTTATCCTTTCCTTTTCCACGGTTGGGTTTCCCAGGAAACATGTATCATGAGTCCTTGCGGTTTTCACGGTTGCGGTTTGCAGCAATACCTTGTATGATTATCCCTTCCTGTTTCTGCAGTTGGTAGGATTACAATGTACTCCTCTTCCCTTTCTTTTTATGTATAGTTTTATAGCGAAACATTGTACTCCTCTTCCTTCATTTTTTGTATAGTTTATAGCGATACATTGTACTCTCTTCCCTTTCTTTTTTGTATAGTTTATAGCGATACATTGTATGCTTTTCCCTTCTGGTTTTGTATAGTTTGTAACGATGCATTGTACCCTTTTCCCTTCTGGTTTTGTGCAGTTTGTAGTGATACATTGTATCTTTTTCCCTTCTGGTTTGTACAGTTTATAGCGATACATTGTATCCTTTTAAAAAAAAAAACAGCTTGTCCAGACTCAATCCAAGTGTGAAAAGAGTAAAAAACACTTTATATTATGAACTCATCTTAAAAGCGAAGAAAAGGGTATAAACTTCATACTGTACAAACACGCTAACACCATTTCGAAACATTATCCTTAGTCACTCTAAGACTAAGGATATTGTTTTCGCGAAACGTGTTAGCGTGTTTGTACAGTATGAAAGTTATTACCTTTTTTCGCTATTAAGAGTGATTCATAATAAAGTTGTTTTATTACTCTATTCCACACTTTGGATTGAGTCTGTACAAGCTTTTTTACATTATTTTAATTGGATTACTACCTGATTCTTCGGATCCGTCCGTGCTGCATCCGGGGTGGAGTATCTTCGGTGAGCTGTATCCTACCTGTTTATGATTGTATCCTTTTCCCTTCTGGTTTGTACAGTTTATAGCGATACATTGTATCCTTTTCATTTCTGGTTTGTAGTGATACATTGTATCCTTTTCCCTTCTGGATTGTACAGTTTATAGCGATGCATTGTATCTTTATTCCTTCTAGTTTGTACAGTTTGTAGCGATACATTGTACCCTTTTCCCTTCTGGTTTGTATAGTTTGTAGCGATGCATTGTACTCTTTTCCCTTCTGGTTTGTACAGTTTGTAGCCTACAATGTATCTTTTCAATTTCCTTCTGGTTGAATACATTTGAAGCGATATCTTTAGCCCTTTATCCCTTCTGGATTGTACAGTTTGTAGTGGTGCATTGTATCCTTTTCCCTTCTGGTTTGTACAGTTTGTAGCGATACATTGTATCCTTTTCCCTTCTGGTTTGTACAGTTTGTAGCAATACATTGTATTTTTATTCCTTCTGGTTTGTACAGTTTGTAGCGATACATTGTACCCTTTTCCCTTCTGGTTTGTATAGTTTGTAGCGATGCATTGTATCTTTATTCCTTCTATTTTGGTAAAACAGTTTGTACGATATATCTTGTACCCATTTCCTCTGTTTAGTAATAAGTTTAGTAGCGATGCATTGTACTCTTTTCCATTCTGGTTTGTACAGTTTATAGCAATACATTGTATCCTTTTCCCTTCTGGTTTGTACAGTTTGTAGCAATACATTGTATCTTTATTCCTTCTGGTTTGTACAGTTTGTAGCGATATCTTGTACCCGTTTCCCTTCTGGTTTGTACAGTTTGTAGTGATGCATTGTATCCTTTTCCCTTCTGGTTTGTTCAGTTTGTAGCAATACATTGTATCTTTATTCCTTTTAGTTTCGGTGCTTTGCAGCGATACATGGTATCATTGTGTATCTCTGTGACTTTGCATTGTTTGTCCGGCAGCGTCAGGAGGCGTCATGTTATTGATAGGACTTTGACGTTCCATCTCTGCTCGGCCCCACGGTATCGGATTTGTCATAAAATGAAGCACTCCACTTTATAAGCCTCGCTCTGCCGTGCGCTCTGAGGCCTCATCATTCATACTTAATAGGTTTTCAGATTTTAGGACAGAACGTGTTCTCCAAATGACATAAACGAGAAAGTCAAGGGAGAGTGGCCACCTCCCATCTCTGGGATGAATTGTGGGTTGAAGGGGCTAATTACGGGCGACACGTGTAAAAGGCGTCCAAGCCGTTCTCTGCTTAGATCTTCATTGTCTGCTTCATCCACAGACGCAGGAAGTGACATCATAAAACCGTAGTGGCGCAAGAAGCCGCCGACTCTACAGGATTCTGTATTGTAACATAAAGCACAAGACGCGTCCAGGGCGCTGCACGAGACAAGGGGTTCACATACATACCATAAAACCAGAAGAAGTACAATAATAACATTACATAACAAACTGATACAGAAGGAGAGAGGTCCCTGCCCACCAGAGCTTCCAGTCTCCTCGCTGCCCACCAGAGCTTCCAATCTCCTCATTGCCCACCAGAGCTTCCAATCTCCTCGCTGCCCACCAGTGCTTCCAATCTCCTCGCTGCCACACCAAGCTTCCGAATCTTCCTCGCCGCCCACCAGAGACTTCCAATCTCCTCGCCCTCCCCACCAGAGCTTCCAATCTCCTCGCACCCGCCCACCAGAGCGTTCACAATCTCCCTCGCCGACCACCAGTAAGCTCCAATCTCCTTCGCCGCCCACCAGAAGCCTTCCAATCTCCTCGCTTCCACCATAGCTTCCAATCTCCCGCCGCCCATCCAGAGCTTTCCAGTCCTCCTCGCCGCCCACCAGAGCTTCCAGATCTCCCTCCTCGCTGCCCCAAAAGAGCTCCAGTCCTCCTCGCATCTCCCACCAGAGCTTCCAATCTCCTCGCTGCCCACCAGAGCTTCCACTCTCCTCGCCGCCCACCAGAGCTTCCAATCTCCTCGCCGCCCACCAGAGCTTCCAATCTCCTCGCCGCCCACCAGAGCTTCCAATCTCCTCGCCGCCCACCAGAGCTTCAATCTTCCTCGCTGCCCACCAGAGCTTTCCAAACCTCATCGGCTCCCACCAGACTGTCCAATCTCCTCGCTGCCCCAACCAGAGCTTCCAGTCTCCTCTCGCCGCCACCAAATCTTCCAATCTCAACCCTCGCCGCCCACTCAGAGCTTCCAATCTCATCATTGCCCACCAATTTCCAATCTCCCTCGCTGCCCACCAAGCTTCCAATCTCCTCGCAGCCCCACCAGAGCGTCAATCTCCTCTCCGCCCACCAAGCATCCAAAATCCTCGCCGCCCACCAGAGCTTCCAATATCAACGACGCCCACCATTAGCTTCCAGTCTCCCTCGCCGCCCACCAAGCTTCCAGTCTCCTCGCCGCCCAGCCGAGCTTCCATCTCCTCCGCCGTCCCACCAGAGCTTCCCAAATCTCCTCCCGCCCACGCAGAGCTTCCAATCGTTCCTCGCCGCCCACGCAGAGCTTCCAATCACTCGCCGCCCACCATAGCTTCCAATCACCTCCCGCCCACCAGAGCTTCCAATCACCTCGCCGGCCCACTCATGTGAGCTTTCCAATCTCCTCGCACGCCCCACCATAGCTTGCCAAATCTCCTCGCCGCCCACCAGAGCTTCCAATCTCCTCGCCGCCCACCAGAGCTTCCAATCTCCTCGCCGCCCACCAGAGCTTCCAATCTCCTCGCCGCCCACCAGAGCTTCCAATCTCCTCGCCGCCCACCAGAGCTTCCAAGCACCTCTGCTCCTGCCACGCATAGCTCCAATCTCCTCGCCGCCCACCAGAGCTTCCCAATCTCTTCGCCCCCACCAGAGCTTCCCATTCTCCTCGCACGCCCACCAGAGCTTCCAGTCCTCCCTGCCTCGCCGCCAAAACACTCAGAGCTTCCAATCTCCATCGCCGCCCACAGAGCTTCCATCTCCTCGCCCGCCCACCAGAGCTTCCCAATCTCCCGCCGCCAACAGAGCTTTCCAATCTCTCGCCGCCCACCAGAGCTTCCAATCTCCGTCCGCCGCCCACCAGAGCTTCCAATCTTCCTCAGCCGCCCACCAGCGCTTCCAATCTCCTCGCCCCCCCCCAGAGCTACCAATCTCCTCGCCGCCGCAACGCAGAGCATCCAATCTACCCCTCGCCGCCCCACTCAAGCTCTCCAATCTCCTCGCCGCCCACACAGAGCTTCCAATCTCCTCGCTCCCCACCAGAGCTTTCCAATCTCCTCGCCGCCCCACCAAGCTTCCAATCTCCTCCCCCCACCAGATCATCCAATCTCCTCGCCGCCCACCAGAGCTTCCAATCTCCTCGCGCCCACCAGACTTCCAATCTCCACGCCGCCCCCCAGAGCTATCCATCTCATCGTTGCCCACCAGAGCATACTCCAAGGACTCCTCCTTTCGAGCCCCACCAGAGCTTCCAATCTCCTCGCTGCCCACCAGAGCTTCCAATCTCCTCGCTGCCCACCAGAGCTTCCAATCTCCTCGCGGCCCACCAGAGCTTCCCAATCTCCTCGACTGCCCCACCTCAAGCATTCCAATCTCCTCGCAGCCCACCAGAGCTTCCAAACTCATCGCTGCCCACCAGAGCTTCCAATCTCCTCGCTGCCCACCCGAGCTTCCATTCTCCTCGCTGCCCACCACAGCTTCCAATCTCCTCGCCGCCCACCACAGCTTCCAATCTCCTCGCCGCCCACCAGAGCTTCCAATCTCCTCGCCGCCCACCAGAGCTTCCAATCTCCTCGCCGCCCACCAGAGCTTCCAGTCTCCTCCCTGCCCACCAGAGCTTCCAATCTCATCGCCGCCCACCCACATATTTTTTTAACTTCCCAGTCTCCTCGCCGCCCACCAGAGCTACAATCACCTCCGACCGCCCACCCATAGCATCCAATCTCCTCGGCCCCGCCCACCAGAGCTTCCCAGTCTCCTCGCCGCCCACCAGAGGCTTCAAACTCCTCGCTCGCCCAACCAGAGCTTCCAATCCTCCTCGCCGCCCAACCAAGCTTCCAATCTCCTCGCCGCCCACCAGAGCTTCCAATCTCCCGCCCCACCAGACATTTCCCAATCTCTATTCGCTGCCACCAGAGCAACCACATCTCCTCGGCTGCCCACCAGAGCTTCCAATCTCCTTCGCATGCCCACCAGAGGCTTCAATCTCCTCGCTGCCCACAGAGCTTCAATCATCCCTCCGCGCCCACCAGAGCTTCCAATCTCCTGCGCCTCCCACCAGAGCTTCCAATCTCCTCGCCGCCTCCCACCAAGCTCCAATCACTTCGCGCCCACTCAAAGCTTCCAATCTCCCGCCGCGCCCACTGACAGACGCTTCCAATCTCCTCGCCGCCTCACACAGAAGCTTCCAATCTCCTCCTCCACCCAGAGCGTCCCAATCTCCCGCTGCCACCAGAGCTTCCAATCTCATCGCTGCCCACCAGAGCTTCCAATCTCATTGCTGCCCACCAGAGCTTCCAATCTCATTGCTGCCCACCAGAGCTTCCAATCTCATCGCTGCCCACCCCCTTGGCATTGGATAGAAGTTATCGCTGATATTAAGGTAACGTTGGGATCATAGTCTGGACCACAAAAACAAAATATTCCGGGAATATTCACCTTTATAATCTGTCTCTCAGTAGTATTGCTTGATAACAAAACTTTTAGCAGATGTCACAGTGGTTAATGCAGTTGCTACCTGGCTTCCCACAGACTCTGAGAGAATTTGAAAACTACAGACCAGATAGTAGAGAAGAAGCCGGTAACTACAGGACAGTTAGTAGAGAAGAAGCTGGTAACTACTGGCCAGTTAGTAGAGAAGAAGCCGGTAACTACAGGGAAGATAGTAAATGAGAAGCCGGTAACTACAGGGCAGTTAGTAGAGAAGAAGTCGGTAACTACAGGCCAGATAGTAGATGGAACGCTGTAACTACAGGCAGATAGTAGAGGAGAAGCCGGTAACTACAGGACAGAGAGAGGATGAGAAGCCGGAAACTTACAGCCAGATAGTAGAACAAGAAGCCGGTAACTACCAGACCACTATAGTAGAGAAGCCGGTAACACAGAACCAGATAGTAGAGGAGAAGCCGTAACTACAGGCAGAATAGTAGAGGAGAAGCCGTAACTACCAACCAGATAGTAGAGGAGAAGCCGGTAACCCCTACTAACAGGACAGATAGTTGAGGGAGAATCCGATAACTACAGACCAGATA
>JAODAL010040683.1:0-36659 GCA_025379985.1 Phyllomedusa bahiana
AAGGGGGGAAATTTTAAAAATTATATTTTTTGGGGGGAAGTGGTATGGATTAAGAGGTTAGTGTAATAAGGGTATATGGGGTCTAGTTGGTAATTAGGTTATAAGGGAAAAGTTTGGGCATAAGGGTTATAGGACGTCTAGTGGATTAGGTTGTTAAGGAGCCAATTTGTATTAGAGTTATATGGGTCCTAGTGGTTTATTAATTAATAATAATAATAATAATTTTATTTATTATAGCGCCAAATATTCGCAGCACTTTACAATTTGAGGGTATAAGCAAGACAAAAGACAGCATTAACAGTGAAAGCTACTTAAGGTGAGACACAAGTGTGAGGGGCCTGCTCGCAAGAGCTTACAATCTATTAGGGATAAAAGAATTATAGTGGGTATTAGGATTATATGAGGTATAGTGGGTATTAGGATTATATGGGGTCTAGTGGGTTTTAGGTGCATATAGGATATAGTGGGTATTAGGATTATATGGGGTCTAGTGGGTATTAGGATTATATGAGGTATAGTGGGTATTAGGATTATATGGGGTCTAGTGGGTATTAGGATTATATGAGGTATAGTGGGTATTAGGATTATATGGGGTCTAGTGGGTATTAGGATTATATGAGGTATAGTGGGTATTAGGATTATATGGGGTCTAGTGGGTATTAGGATTACTTGGGGTATAATGGGTATTAGGGATATATGGGTTCTAGTGGTATAAGAGTTATATGAGGTATAGTGGGTATTAGGATTATATTTGGTATAGTGGGTATTAGGATTATATGGGATACAGTGGGTATTAGTTGTAAATAGGGTCTAAGGGGGTATAAGAATTACTTGGGGTATAGTGGGTATTAGGATTATATGGGGTCTATTGGGTATTAGGATTATATGAGGTATAGTGGGTATTAGGATTATATTTGGTCTAGTGGGTATTAGAATTATATGAGGTATAGTAGGTATTAGGATTATTTGGAGTATAGTGAGTATTAGGATTATATGAGGTATAGTGGGTATTAGGATTATATGAGGTATAGTGGGTATTAGGAGTATATGAGGTGTAGTGAGTATTAGGATTATATGAGATATAGTAAGCATTAGGAGTATATGAGGTATAGTGGGTATTAGGATTATATGAGGTATAGTGGGTATTAGGATTATTTGGGGTCTAGTGGGAATTAGGATTATATGAGGTATAGTGGGTTTTAGGGGTATTTGGGGTATAGTGGGTATTAGGATTATATGAGGTAAAGTGGGCATTAGTATTATTTGGGGTATAGTGGGTATTAGGATTATATTAGGTATAGTAGGCATTAGGAGTATATGGGGTCTAGTGGGTATTAGGATTATATTAGGTATAGTGGGTATTAGGGGTATATGGGGTCTAGTGGGTATTAGGATTATGTTAGGGATAGTGGGCATTAGGGGTATATGGGGTCTAGTGGGTATTAGGATTATGTTAGGGATAGTGGGTATTAGGGGTATATGGGGTCTAGTGAGCATTAGGATTATATTTTAAGTTTATGGGCATATTTGGGGTATATGGGGTCTAGTGGGTATTAGGATTATATTAGGGATAGTGGCTTTAGGGGTATTTTTGGGGTCTAGTGGGTATTTAGGAATTATATTAGGTCTAGTGGGCATTAGTATTATTTGGGGTTTAGTGGGTATTTAGGATTATATTAGGTATAGTGGGCATTAGGGGTATATGGGGTCTAGTGGGTATTAGGATTATATTAGGGATAGTGGGCATTAGGGGTATATGGGGTCTAGTGGGTATTAGGATTATATGAGGGACAGTGGGCATTAGGATTACCCACCGGTATAGCTTTTATGTGCAGGTGTTCGGACCATGCACTTTTCATTACTGTACACATTAAAGTCCACTTTGTAGAAAATTGTGCCGTGTTTAGTGTTTGTTCAAGGGAAAAAATTTTCACCAAAAAATTTTATGTTTTCAAGCTGTGTCAGTTCTACACAAATTAATTCCGCTTGCGCCTGTTTCTGAGGAACCTGAGGGCCTTTTAAACGGACGCACGTTGTTTCTTCCCAAATATTTTGCTTATTATTACTGACTAAAAAAAAAATTTCCCCAAAAAATAAAAAAACTTCCTTTTCTTTGTTCCAAGTAATTTTTTATATTTCTTGACATTATTTGGGTTTTCACTGGGGGGGGGGGAGGGGGGGGTTTCGGGGGCGACGTCGCCAGCCGGTGACCCATCACTCGCCCCCTCCACGCCGCTCACCCGGATTGTTTGCGGATAAAAACCCTTTAAAAATAAAAAAATCCTAAAGATTCAATGGAGAAGAAGTTTCTTTTACAACATAAGGGGGTCCGAGCTCCAGAGTTTTTTAAAAAGGGTTAAAATTTTAATAGTTGTTTTACTTTTTTGGGGACAAATTTAAAATTCCACCCCTTTTTAAGGCGAAGCAGGCGGTTTTTCAGGGTGGAGGGGGGGCCAAAATTTGTTTCATCCACAGATTTCAATCTTTTCCCTTCCTGTCACGGGGTTTTCACAAATGTTCATTTCTCCTAAAACTTTTGCTGAGTGGGGGGCACTTCCTGGTTAATGTCAGAGCAAATTCTGTACTCTGACCCAAAATCAAATGCTTCCATCTTCTTGCCCCGCCCATAGGTGCACAGTAACAGAAACCGCAGCTGCATCCCCTCCCTCCTGTCCCCTGATACAATTTGTTACAAAGTTTCATATATTGCATCATTTTATTTACCCACTTATACACCCGGGCAGGAAAAGCCCACGCCCACTTGAGGGTTGCGGGGCCCCTGTTTTGGAAACCTTTTGCTAAGAACCTCCCTCAAGGAGAAAGAGATGCTTCCCCCTCAAAACAACGTAAATATTCCCTACTGGGCAAGCCTTTTTGGGGGGGGTCCTTGTAAAACACCTTTTCCAAGGCAAAAAGGCTTGTTCCATCGGAAAACTTATGTCCATATTTCCTATTAGAGCGTACCCTTTTTTGGAGAAGGTGTCCATTGCTTAGACCCCCCTCAAGACGGAGAGGCTTTTCCAAGGAAGCTTTTGCCAATTCATTTTTTAGTGCATTTTTTTTTCTTTTTTTTTGGTGTCCCTTGCAAGAACTCCCCCAAGGAAAAAGGGGAGTTTTTCCCCAAGACAACTGTACCCATATTCCCTACTAGTGCATGTCCTTTTTCGGGGGAGTCTCTTGCTAAGCACCTCCTTCTAGAAGCAAGAGAGGCTGTTTCATTAGGAAACTTTGCCATATTTTCCTAGTGGGCAATCATTTTTTTGGGGGAAGGGTCCTTGCTTTGATCCCCCTCAAAAAGCACAATAGGCTTATTCCGTAAGGACAACTGTGCCCATAATCCTTACTAGGGCATGTCCTTCTTTTTTGGACTTGCTAAGAACCTCCTTCTAAGAGCAGAAGCTTATTCTAGCAGGATGACTGTGCCCGTAATCACTACTAGTGCATGTCCTTTTTCGGAGGTGTCCCTTGCTAAGAAACCCCCTTCTAGGAAAGAGGGCCGTTTTCCATAAGGAAAAACCTATTCCTATTTTCCCTTTGGACATATTATTATTTTTGAAGAAAGTTTCTCTTGTTAAGAATCCCCCTTTATGAGCAAATGCTTTTCCATCAGGGAAAAATTCCCTTCTTAGGGTGCATAATTTTTTTTTGGGAAAGGGTTTTTTTCCCAAGAACCCCCCCCCCCCCCCCCCCCCTTAAGAGCAAGAGAGGCTTGTTCCATCAGGACAAATCTGCTCATATTCCCTTTAGGGCTGTCCTTTTCCGGGGGTGTCCCTTGAAGACCCCCTTCTAAGGGCAAGAGAATTTTTTCCTCAGGGTAAAACTTATGTCCATATTTCCTATTAGAGCATACCATTTTTTTGGAGAAGGTGTCCCTTGCTTAAACCCCCCTCTAATTGCAGGAGAGGCTTATTCCATCAACACGGGGCCCATATTCCCTGTGCAGTCTTTTTTTTTGGGGTGACCCCCTTGCTAAGAACCTCCCTCAAGGAGCAAAATAGGCTTGTTCCATCAGGACAACTGTGCCCATATTTCCTACTAGGACATGTCTTTTTTCGGAGGCGTCCCTCGCTAGGCACCTTCTTCTAGGAACAAGACAGACTTGTTCTATGAGGAAAACTTATGTCCATATTTCCTATTAGGGCATATAATTTTTTGGAGAAGGTGTCCATTGCTTATTCCATCAGGACAACTGTGCCCATATTTCCTACTAGGTCATGTCCTTTGTCGGTGTTCCCCTAAAAAACCTCCCTAAAGGGGAGCAAAAAAGGGGTTTTTGTTCCATGGAAAAACTTATGTCCATATTTCCTATTAGGGCATATAATTTTTTGGGAGAACCTGTCCCTTGCTTAGACCCCCCTCTAGACGCACGATAGGATTATTCCATCAAGACAACTGTGCCCATATTCCCAACTAGGGCATGTCCTTTTTTGGAGATGGTGACCCTTGCTTAGACCCCCCCCTCTAAAATCTAAAGAGGTGACTCGATAACAAGGAGTCTGGGGACGACATATCCTGTTTATTAATATTTACAGGGTCACGAGTTTGGGAAACTGGACCCCCAAATTGTGCTGTGGTGTCTCATATCGGGGTGATGCCCGACGCCTCCATTGCCCCAAAATTCACTTTCTTTTTTTGGGCGGCTGAAAGGCAAGCGTCGGAGGAATTTCGTCCCGGGGGCCCCCTCCTCCGGTCCGTGCGGGAATCGGAGGTTTTTTTCACCTATTTCCGGGCAAAACAGGGGAGAAATAAAGGATATTAAAAAAATAAAGAGCAAAACCCGCCCCCTCACCCGAAAATGAAGGGAAAACGGTGAAATGTCTGGGTAATTTCCAGGGAATGGCGCGCGGCTCTGACCCCGGCACGGGCTATTCGTCTGAGGGTTTGGCCGGGTGGGGGCGAGGTAAAATCTAAATAAGGGGAAGGGGAGCCTTAAAATTCACTTCCCAAATTTGTTTATACTGTTTAATACAAGGACATTACGGGGCCGCGCTCGTTACGCCCCGGGAGCAGGTGAAGGAGCAGAACATTAAGACTGAGGCTATTTTGGTGTTGGAAAGAAATGACTTGGGGGTCAATGTTTGTCTAAGATAAGGAGACGGCGGCTGATAACAGCGGACAGGAGATCCCCAAATAAACGCTCCACATGGACGACAGCAAACCGGGGCAGGGGACGAGCACCACCCAGGGAATCTTTTCCCTTTGGGCACCTAGGGATTTTTCCCGGGGCCCAACAAATATAGGGCCCCAATGGTGTTATAGTCCCGGAAAAACAAGAAACATACCCTGGTCCCTTTTCTTGGGTTTGCTTTTTAACTGTTTGTGTTTTTTAGGTTGCAAAAAAATTTTAAAAACCAGGAGGAGAAGGGACCAAAGGCTCCCCGCCGCCAATATCTTGTAGGCTGCACTGCCGGTGTCTAGACAAAGGCTGATAATATGGGTGTGCTTGGGGGGCCCAAGGGTGGGCAGGGTAGTCATGTTTTGGGGGGGCGCATCATGCTATGCAAGGGGCCCTGGGGCCACCCCAGAATAACAAAATGGGGCACGTAAATGGACATGGTGAAACGAGAGCCAGGCGGAGCGGCAAGAACTCACTCCAGGGGCTTGGGGGATCCAGTTCTTTTTAAAGGAACCATGTTCATTTTACACTGAGGAAAAGGTAAACAAGTTATTCCCAAAATAATTGTGTTGTGATTTTGCTTCCTTTCAGACCCAGACTTCTTTCCCCGGGGAGTTTACAAAGCTTCCCATTTTCGGCCCCCAATCATGCTTACAATGGCTGGGATAGTGACGTCACCCCGCTGTTTTTATAAAACACAGAACTTGTTTATTTTTTTTTATGATAAACTTTATCCTTAGACTCTTTTTCCTTCTCCCTGCTTTTTTCAAAATTCTATTCCCAATGTCTTTAAACAGGCCAGAAGGAAATGCGTGAGCTGTTAAACCCTCCCATACCGAGCAAAAGTAGGAGCTTTTTGTAAACCAAACGCAGCCAACGGAATTGGGAGCTAAAGCTATAGCCCCGCCCAAAGCCTGAGCAGGAATTTGGACCCTTAGGGTAAACCATCCACGCCTAACGGGAATTGGGCTTATGCTGAAAAACCACCCACAGCCTAACGGGATGAAAACCCGAAACTTTAGAACCAACCGTAGATTGATAAAAGGGAAGCCTAAAGAAGAGACCGCCAACAGAAAGAACAGGAAATGGGACCCTGGGGCTTAAACGTCCCACTGAACGGAAGGGGAGACTGAAGCGTAAAACCCGAACATCCGAACAGTTTGGGGGAGCAAAAGCTGTAAAACCCGTCCAAAGCAAAAGGAATGGGAGCTTGAAGCATAAACCACCCGCCTAAACAGAGTGGAGCTTGAAGCGTTGAATCGTCCACACCTGAACGGGAAAAGTGGGAGTTTAAACCCCTGAAACCCAGGAAAGATCTGGCATGGGAAGGGACAAGACTGAAATGGAACAAAATTTTTTTAAACCTAAAAATTTAAGGTAGGGGAAAATGGGCCCAAAAAAAAAGGGAGAAATGGGAGAGGTTAAATAACTCACAGGTACTAACACCAATTCATAGGTGGATAGTAACAACTAGTTCATAGCTAGGAATTGGCCACTACTTCATAGATAGTGGCCACTAGTTCATAGGCAGATAGTGACCTCTACTTCATTGGCAGATAGTGACCCACTTCATAACAGATAGGCCTCACTTTATAGGCAGGGATCCCTCTACTTCAAAGACAGATATGACCCCCTACTTCATAGGCGGTATGACCTTAATCAAGCAAAAGTGACCTCTACTCATAGGCAGGGATGACCCCTATTCATAGACAATATGACCTTACTTCATAGCAGATGTGACCACAGTTTTTAGCAATATGACCTCTAGTTATAGACAGATAGGACCTCTACTTATAGACAAAGGACCCCACTTATGGCAGATAGTGACCTCTACTTCATAGGCAGATAGTGACCTCTACTTCATAGGCAGATAGTGACCTCTACTTCATAGACAATGTGACCCCATTAATTAGGCAGATTGACCTCTACTTCATAGAAAAATATGACCTCTACTTCAAGCAGATAGTGGGCCCTACTTATAGGGAGTAGGGCCTCTACTATAGGGAGAAGTGACCCCTTCTTATAGGGAATAGTGACCTCTACTTATAGGCGAGAGTGACCCCCGTCCCGCAGTAGTGAGCGGCATCTGATTGGCATGTAGGCAATCCCCGGCTCCTCAGCAGATGAGTTCTACACTTCACACCCGGGTTGGGCAGTGCCAGGTGGCATCGGTTTAAGGCCTCACATTTTTTGGTTTCTGCTTCAGACACAAAGGATGTTCTTGTTCCATTGAAATGAAGACTTCTCAGAGGCGACGTCCCCTAAGCCAAGCGGCTCCAACACCAGAGAAGCTGGATGAAAGCCTCCGAGCTGAGGACATGGAGGTGTCGGGTCTGCTGAGAACCTGCAGTGACTGGAGACACATTTCCAATAATCAGCTGCCGTTGTGATCAGACCTTTATAGCGCTGAATAAAAGCTTCCGTGGAGAAGGCCAGGGTAGTGCTGGTTCCAGGCACATTTCACCGCAGTGTTATGAGCTGAACACAGATTCTGTGCTGTGCATTATATGGCGACATAAAAAACTCGTGTCCGGAACAATAAAGAACAGAGGAGAGGCTGTAAGACGCGCGGGACGTGCCTCTCTCATCGCTGTCTAATGCATTGGCCACACTAGGCAGGAGGTATAAGGTCCCCAGAGGTATAGTGTCCACAGACGTATAGGGACCCCAAAGGTATAAGGGCCCCAAAGGTATAAGAGCCCTGGAGGTATAAGGGCCCCAGAGGTATAAAGCCCCCAGAGGTATAGGGGCCCAGAAGTATACGGTCCCCAGAGTTAGAGGGGCCCTGGAGGTATACGTCCCCCGGTGGTTTAAGGCCCCCAGATGTATGGGGCCCCAGAGGTATGGGGCCCCAGAGGTATAGGGGCCCCAGAGGTATAAGAGCCCCAGAGGTATAAGAGCCCCAGAGGTATAAGGGCCCCAGAGGTATGAGGGCCCCAGAGGTATACGAGCCCCGGAGGCAAAAGGGCCCCAGAGGGATAGGGACCCCAGAGGTATATGGGCCCCAGAGGTATAAGAGCCCTTGTGGTATATGGGCCCCAGAGGTATGGGGGCCCAGAGGTATAATAGCCCCGGAGGTATAAGGGCCCCAGAGGTATGGGGGCCCCAGAGGTATAATAGCCCCGGAGGTATAAGGGCCCCAGAGGTAAAATGGGCTCCAGAATATAAGAGCCCCAGGCTAAAGGCCCCCAAAGTTAATGGGGCCCCAGAGGTATAAAAGCCCCGGAAGTATAAGGGCCCCAGAGGTATAAGAGCCCTGGAGGTATAAGGGCCCCAGAGGTATAAAGGTCCCAGAGGTATAGGGGCCCAGAAGTATAAGGGCCCCAGAGGTAAAAGGGGCCTGGAGGTATAAGGGCCCCAGAGGTATAAAGGTCCCAGAGGTATAGGGGCCCAGAAGTATAAGGGCCCCAGAGGTATAAGAGCCCCCGAGATATAAGAGCCACAGAGGTATAAGAGCCCCAGAGGAATAATGGCCCCAGAGGTATGAGGGCCCCAGAGGTATAAGAGCCCCAGAGGTATAAGAGCCCCGGAGGAAAATGGGCCCCAGAGATATAGGGACCCCAGAGGTATATGTGCCCCAGAGATATAAGAGCCCTGGGGGTATAAGGGCCCCAGAGGTATGGGTGCCCCAGAGGTATAATAGCCCCGGAGGTATAAGGGCCCCAGAGGTATGGGGGCCCCAGAGGTATAATAGCCCCGGAGGTATAAGGGCCCCAGAGGTATATGGGCTCCAGAGATATAAGAGCCCTGGAGGTATAAGGGCCCCAAAGTTATGGGGCTCCAGAGGTATAAAAGCCCCGGAAGTATAAGGACCCCAGAGGTTTAGGGGCCGCTGAGGTACAGTGGCCACAAAGGTACAGGAACCCAGAGATATAAGGACCCCAGAGGTTTAGGGGCCGCTGAGGTACAGAGGCCACAAAGGTACAGGAACCCAGAGGAATAAGGTTCCCAGAAGTATAGGAGCACCAGAGGTATAAGGTATAGGGGCCTCAGAGGTATAGGGTCCCAGAGGTATAGGGGCCTCAGAGGTATAGGGGTCCCAGAGGTATAGGGGCCTCAGAGGCAAGGGCTCCAGAGGTATAGGGGCCACAGAGGTATAAGGGCCCTGGAGGTATAGGGACCCCCCAGAGGTTTAGGAGTCCCAGAGGTACAGAGGTACAGAGATCCCAGACATACAAGGGCCCCAGAGGTATAGGGACCCCAGTGGTATTGGGAATCCAGAGTTATAGGGACCCCAGAGGTATAGGGGTCCCAGGTGGCTAGAGGTACATGCCCTGGTTCCCTGGACTAGCGCTGTCTATTTAACTGTGCATCCTCAGGATAACATTGAAAACTCTACCCTGGCAATTAGTGTTGTAGGCCACACCTACATTAGACTGTGAGGGGTAAGTCAGCGTTACTTTCTTCTGTTCTGCTATTCAGGACGTGGGCCCAACGACAAGGGATAAAATACTCGCTGGATTCTGTATCTGAAAATCGCGCTGTATTTTTACCCGTTTTCGACGTGGATTTTGATAGTTTTTTTCCTACTGGATTTGACGTCAGAAAAGGAGTCCCATTCATCTCTAAGGGGTTTTGGATCCGACATAGAAATGCTGGGACAAGTTGTTTTTTTTTTTACTGCAAATCTGGAGGAAAGAACAAACATGTTCCATGATCTATTGAAAATCCGAGTCATGTGACCTACAACGTGGATTTTCAGTTGAGGTCTATGGGGATGCTTTTTCAGTCGAATTTGAAAACTCAAATCTGTGTAAAAGCAAGTCATGTAGACAGGGCCATAGGGTCCTATATAAATACATCTAATTAGACCCTAGTTAAAGTTCCCATATGTACATGACTTCTTGGCTTGTCTTTGACTTCCCCTCTGTGAGCTCTGAAAGCAGCAGTGAGAGGATTGCTTGAGTATTCTTCTGCCGGACCGACCATGGCCCGAGAGGTGTAAGTGTTATCAGCAGGACCTGATAAGTGTGAAGAAACACCCATAAAAAGATTATCCCTGTATCCTTCATCATTACCCTATGGTCTAGTTTAATCTTACATATCCGTGTCCAGAGAGAGAACAACAGAGCGGTCGTTATGTCATTGCCTTCTATTTGTAATGAGAGTACTTAGAGATAAGCAGCAGCTGCAGTAGAGTGAGATGAGTTGGCTCTGCAGATTCTGTCCTTCCATGTATTGCTCTTGTCATTGCCTTGTGGACCAGTCTAACCTTATCTATGTGCAGACTGTTAGCCCTCACGGGCAGGGTCCTCTCTCCCTCTGTACCAGTTGTTAGTTATTTATTCTCACCTTGTACTCGTTTGAGCTACGTTATGTATATAACCCCCTCGAATGTACAGCGCTCTGGAGCTAAGGGCGCTCTAAAATAAATAATAATAATCATCTATCACTTTCAGGAGGACAATAAAGCGATCATTATGTCATTACCTACTATTTGTAATGAGACTAACTAGCGATAAGCACCAGCTGCACAGAAGTGAGATGAGTAAGCTCTCTGCAGATTCCTTCCTTTAATATATATCTTTGGTCATTGCCCTGTGATCTAGTTTAATTTATCCCTCACCAGAGAACAATAGATCATTATGTCATTACCTATTATTTATAATGAGACTCCATAACAATAAGCAGCAGCTGCAGCAAAGTGCGATGAGTTGGCTCTGCAGATTCTATTTTTTTGTATGTTGCTTTGGTCATTGCCCTGTGGTCTAGTTAAATGTATCACTCTCCAGAGAACAATAGAGCGATCGTTATGTCATTACCTACTATTTGCAATTAAACTACATCGAAATAAGCAGCAGCTGCTGTAAAGTGAGATCAATCAGCTCTGGAAATTCTATTCTTTCATATATTGCTCATCCCATTGCCCTGTGGTCTAGTTTAATGTATCACTCTCCAGAGAACAATAGAGCAATCGTTATGTCATTACCTACTATTTGTAATGAAAAAACATCAAAATATTCTGCAGCTGCTGTAAAGTGAGATGAATCAGCTCTGGAAATTCTATTATTTCATGTATTGCTCATCCCATTGCCCTGTGATCTAGTTTAATTTTATATATCCCTTTCAAGGGAACAAAAGAACGATCATTATGTCATTACCTACTATTTGCAATGAAACCACATCGAAATAAGCAGCAGCTGCTGTAAAGTGAGATAAGTCAGCTCTGGAAATTCTATTTTTTCATATATTGCTCATCCCATTGCCCTAATAAGCAGCAGCTGCTGTAACGTGAGATAAGTCAGCTCTGGAAATTCTATTTTTTCATATATTGCTCATCCCATTGCCCTAATAAGCAGCAGCTGCTGTAAAGTGAGATAAGTCAGCTCTGGAAATTCTATTCTTTCATATATTGCTCATCCCAGTGCCCTGTGTTGTAGTTTAATCTTATATATCACTTTTAAGAGAACAATAGAGCAATCATTATGTCATTACCTACTATTTGAAATGAGGCTACATAGAGATTAAGAGCAGCAATAAAGCGAAATTAGTCTTCCCTGCCATTCAGGAGTCTAATCTCACAGCCAGAGAAGGACAACATTTAATATGGATTTTTTAATTGCATTGCAATTGCTGAAATAAAAAAAAAATTCCAAAAATTCATTGGAAAAAAATTGGTTTTAACAAAAATATTCCTTTCTAATGGAAGTGCCCCTTTAAGACGGCCCTGGTCTTTGCAGGATCATTAGCTTTTCGGGTGCTGGCCTGAGAACCTATCACCCCCCGAGGACGGGTCGGGACTAGTGGGGTCTCCGGCGGGAGGGGGCAGCCGGTGAGGAGACCGTGCTCTGTGAGGACAAGGAAGGAGGCTCCGGAGGGGGATAGCGAGAGGTCGGCCAGGTCGGGGGGGGGGGGGGGGGGGGAGCAGGTTTTCGTTTCCAATAAAGCAGAGGCAGGTTCTGCTGAGCAGGTCACCGGGCGAGGGGTGTATTTTGGGAAACAGTGCTGACTCCGGCCTTACAACAGCGAGTCAGGATTATTTGGGAACATTTTCTATCTGCAGCAGCTTTCGCCAGGGGATGTTTGAAGGCACAGACTGTAAGTGATGGGACCCGGGCGCAGTGAGGGGAGCGATCCAGGAGGCTCCCTAATGAAGCAGATCGTCCCACGCTGCACGGGCGATAAATTTAATGGAGGGAAAAGGGAACAAATAGAATCCCAAGGCAAAAACCAAGAAGCTTCACGGCCTCTCCCTGCTCGCGTCACACGCTGCAAGATGGATGAGAGCCGCCTGCTGTACGGGTGACTTCCAGGGGGGGCACAACCCAGCGGAGAGCGCTGCAGACGGTTCTGGGGTGCATTATAGAGTTTTTGGAAGTCTCCTCTTCCCCCTTGTACAGGACATTACTGAGGCGCAGGGAGCAGAACTGAATGCGGCTAATATTCGCTGCACACACTGTACCCCTCCCTACAGGACAGGCGCCTATCAGCTGCATGGGGGGGGTGGAAGATTTAAAGGGGTTGTCTCACTACAGGGATCGCTGCTTTTTATGTTAAAGATCTTGCAAAAACAAGTCACTTTACAATATGTGTCCATTAACAGTGTCCTACCTATTCCTAGATATCCCCTCTTGTATGGGCTGCATCAGCTCTTTAGGTCGCTATAGCTACAGACCTGTTCCATCTCTCCTGATAGGCTGCCAGCACTGGTTGCTATAGCTACAGCCGTGTTCAATCTTTCATGATAGGCTGCCAGCACTGGTTGCTATGGCTACAGACCTGTTTGAGCTCTCCTGATAGGCTGACAGCACTGGTCGCTATAGCTACAGACCTGTTCCTTCTCTCCGGATAGGCTGCAAGCACTGGAAGCTCTAGCTACAGACCTGTTCCTTCTCTCCGGATAGGCTGCAAGCACTGGTTGCTATAGCTACAGACCTGTTCCATCTATCCTGATAGGCTGCCAGCACTGGTAGCTATAGCTACAGACCTGTTAGTTCTCTCCTGATAGGCTGCCAGCACTGGTTGCTATAGCTACAGACCTGCTTGGTCTCTCCTGATAGGCTGTCAGCACTGGTCGCTATAGCTACAGACCTATTCCATCTCTCCTGATAGGCTGCCAGGACTGGTTGTTATAGCTACAGACCTGTTCAATCTCTCCTGATAGGCTGCAAGCACTGGTCGCTATAGCTACAGACCTGTTCCATCTCTCCTGAGAGGCTGCCAGCACTTGTTGCTATAGCTACAGACCTGCTTGATCTCTCTTGATAGGCTGCCAGCACTGGTTGTTATAGCTACAGACCTGGCTTCTACTGCAGCCTAATAGAAGCCAGTAAACACGCCCCTGAATTCGACATGAAACCAAGAAAACAGGATGAATCAATGTAGTGAGACAACCCCTTTAAGGGAGATTAACATCTATTTGTATTCTCAGCTGACCGTCTGCTGGTGGCATTAGAAGGTTTCTGCCGGGTCGTCTCATAGGGACAGTCCCTGCAAGCATTGGTGACATCGGGTCTGCGGCATCTGGTGTAGCCTGAGATGTCAGCTCCTCTGCTTCCCGGTCTCTGGCTATGCTAGGTCGCCTCCTGCAGTGATGCGGCATCGGAGCTGCCCTCCCACCTCTGGGGACCAGTCGGCTTAAATTGGCAAACAAGGGAGCAGGGGAAACCTCTGTGGGTCTCTGAGAATAGCAGGACTGGGCAACTTTTTGGGGAGAAAGGCAGAGAAAGAGACAAAAAGAAAGAAGCCTGTACAGTAGCTATAGGGTGACAGCCAAGAACCCATTCCACTGGTGGGCACACACCTGCACAAGGCTCTCCATTCTGTTCTATGGCAGTTCCCAGTACAGGGGAGCGCTATGTTCTTCATTCCATTCTATGGGATTTCCCAGTACAGGGGAGCGCTGTGTTCTCCATTCTGTTCTAAGAGAGTTCCCAGTACAGGTGAATGCTGTGTTCTCCATTCTGTTCTATGGGAGTTCCCAGTACAGGGGAGCGCTGTGCTCTCCATTCTGTTCTATGGGAGTTTCCAGTACAGAGGAGCACTGTGTTCTCCATTCTGTTCTATGACAGTTCCCAGTACAGGGGAGTGCTGTGTTCTCTCCATTCTGTTCTATCGGAGTTCCCAGTACAGGGGAGCGTTGTGCTCTCCATTCTGTTCTATGGGAGTTCCCAGTACAGGGAGCGCTGTGTTCTCCATTCTGTTCTATGGGAGTTCCCAGTACAGGGGAGCGCTGTGTTCTCCATTGTGTTCAATAGGAGTTCCCAGTACAGGGGAACGTTGTGTTCTCCATTCTGTTCTATGTGAGTTCCCAGTACAGGGGAGCGCTGTGTTCTCCATTCTGTTCTATCGGAGTTCCCAGTACAGGGGAGCGCTGTGTTCTCCATTCTGTTCTAAGAGAGTTCCCAGTACAGGGGAATGCTGTGTTCTCCATTCTGTTCTATGGGAGTTCCCAGTACAGGGGAGCGCTGTGCTCTCCATTCTGTTCTATGGAGTTTCCAGTACAGAGGAGCACTGTGTTCTCCATTCTGTTCTATGACAGTTCCCATGTACAGGGAGTGCTAGTTTCTCTCCATTCTGTTCTATCGGAGTTCCAGTACAGGGGAGCGTTGTGCTCTCCATTCTGTTCTATGGGAGTTCCCAGTACAGGGGAGCGCTGTGTTCTCCATTCTGTTCTATGGGAGTTCCCAGTACAGGGGAGCGCTGTGTTCTCCATTCTGTTCTATGGGAGTTCCCAGTACAGGGGAACGTTGTGTTCTCCATTCTGTTCTATGGGAGTTCCCAGTACAGGGGAGCGCTGTGTTCTCCATTCTGTTCTATGGGAGTTCCCAGTACAGGGGAGCGCTGTGTTCTCCATTCTGTTCTATATTCTCACCACAATCATCAGCATTAAACTTGTAGGAGAAATGTAAATGAAGACTATTACCAAATACAGTACATTGCTGTTCTGATTTTGCTTCCTTTCAGAGTTAGAGCAGTTCTTATCTCCTGCTTGTGTATACAAGTTTCCCCCACTTTACCAACCCCCTCTCTCTTTTCTATTCGTGGTCTGGATGGTGATGTCACTATAGAAATTGATAGCAGAGTTTTTGGGGCTCATTCTGAAGCTAGGTGCGGGTCCCATAACTCCCATAGACCAGAATGGAGAGTCTTTTCAAGCATAA
The DNA here is from genome assembly GCA_025379985.1 of Phyllomedusa bahiana. Taxonomy (NCBI): domain Eukaryota; kingdom Metazoa; phylum Chordata; class Amphibia; order Anura; family Hylidae; genus Phyllomedusa; species Phyllomedusa bahiana. The sequence goes on from JAODAL010040683.1 coordinate 15,220, forward strand.
ACTAACACTTTCGAGGGCTCGTTCCTGAGGTGCAGCTACTAGAGGCACCAATCAGACTGGATAGTGCATTGTATTTTGGGGGCACTGGGTGATAACAAGAAGGTTCTCATTCACCCCCAGCAAGCAGGGATCTTGACAATGGCAAAGAATTGAAATGCAAATCGTATCAGAAACTTTCCATTTTTTTAGCGATCGAGCATTTTTATTTACATTGAGGAGGACAGGCGAGTGCGGCGCCGTCCGCGGAGATTCTCGGGGATCGGAAGTAAATGGTTTATTTATTTCTATTATTTTAGACAGGAAATTTCTTTTTAATCTTTAATGTGAAATCTGACAAAGTCCTGATCGATGAGATTTTGTCCTTCGTTTTCAATTAAAGGAAGAGCAAGTATTTGACTGATTTGATGGAGAGAGCGAGATGATTATTCAATGAGCGGCGGGAAGTCTCTTCTGAGTGCAAGAAAGAAAATCAAAAGTAATTATTTATGATGTCGTCTGCAGCCTCCAAGCAGGCAGGGAGTAGACCCCCGCGCCACAGGCAGGGAGTAGACCCGCGCCTCCCGTGCCACAGGCAGGGAGTAGACCCGCGCCCCCCGTGCCACAGGCCGGGAGTAGACCCGCGACCCCCGTGCCACAGGCAGGGAGTAGACCCGCGCCCCCCGTGCCACACGCCGGGAGTAGACCCACGCCCCCCGTGCCACAGGCAGGGAGTAGACCCCCGCACCACAGGCAGGGAGTAGACCCGCGCCTCCCGTGCCACAGGCAGGGAGTAGACCCCCGTGCCACAGGCCGGGAGTAGACCCGCGACCCCCGTGCCACAGGCAGGGAGTAGACCCGCGCGCCACAGGCAGGGAGTAGACCCCCGCACCACAGGCAGGGAGTAGACCCCCGCACCACAGGCAGGGAGTAGACCCGCGCCCCCCGTGCCACACGCCGGGAGTAGACCCGCGCCCCCCGTGCCACAGGCAGGGAGTAGACCCGTGCCGCACATGCCACATGCAGGGAGTAGACTGGTGCCCCCCGTGACACAGGAAGGGAGTAGACCCCCGACCCCAGCGCCACAGGCAGGGAGTAGACCCGCGACCCCCATGCCACAGGAAGGGAGTAGACCCGCGACCCCCGCGCCATAGGCAGAGACCCTTCCTGCGACCCCCATGCCACAGGAAGGGAGTAGACCCGCGTCCCCCGTGCTATAGGCAGGGAGTAGACCCGCGCCCCCCGCGCCACAGGCAGGGAGTAGACCCACTCCCCCCGCGCCACAGGCAGGGAGTAGACCCTCGCCCCCCGTGCCACAGGCAGGGAGTAGACCCGAGCCCCCGTGCCACAGGCAGGGCGTAGACCCGCGACCCCCGCGCCACAGGCAGGGAGTAGACCCGCCCCCCCCGCGCCACACGCAGGGAGTCGCCCCCCCCCCCCCGTGCCACCCGCAGGGAGTAGACCCCAGCGCCACAGGCAGGGAGTAGACCCGCGCCCCCCGTGCCACAGGCAGGGAGTAGACCCGCGCCCCCGTGCCACAGGCAGGGAGTAGACCCGCGACCCCCGCGCCACAGGCAGGGAGTAGACCCGCACCCCCCGTGCCACAGGCAGGGAGTAGTCCCCCGACCCCCGTGCCACAGGCAGGGAGTAGACCCCAGCGCCACAGGCAGGGAGTAGACCCGCGCCGCCCATGCCACAGGCAGGGAGTAGACCCATGCCCCCCGTGCCACAGGCAGGGAGTAGACACGCGACCCCCGCGCCACAGACAGGGAGTAGACCCGCGCCACAGGCAGGGAGTAGACCCGCGCCCCCCAGCGCCACAGGCAGGGAGTAGACCCGCGACCCCCATGCCACAGGAAGGGAGTAGACCTGCGACCCCCATGCCACAGGAAGGGAGTAGACCCGCGACCCCCGTGCCACAGGCAGGGAGTAGACCCGCGACCCCCGTGCCACAGGCAGGGAGTAGACCCCAGCACCACAGGCAGGGAGTAGACCCGCGACCCCCGCGCCACAGGCAGGGAGTAGACCCGCGACCTCCGCGCCACAGGCAGGGAATAGACCCGCGACCCCCGCGCCACAGGCAGGGAGTAGATCAGCGACCCCCGCGCCACAGGCAGGGAGTAGACCCGCGACCCCCGCGCCACAGGCAGGGAGTAGACCTGCGACCTCCGCGCCACAGGCATGGAATAGACCCGCACCCCCCGTGCCACAGGCAGGGAGTAGTCCCCCGACCCCGTGCCACAGGCAGGGAGTAGACCCCAGAGCCACAGGCAGGGAGTAGACCCGCGCCGCCCATGCCACAGGCAGGGAGTAGACCCGCGCCCCCGTGCCACAGGCAGGGAGTAGACTCGCGACCCCGCGCCACAGACAGGGAGTAGATCCGCGCCACAGGCAGGGAGTAGACCCGCGCCCCCAGCGCCACAGGCAGGGAGTAGACCCGCGACCCCCATGCCACAGGAAGGGAGTAGACCTGCGACCCCCATGCCACAGGAAGGGAGTAGACCCGCACCCCCGTGCCACAGGCAGGGAGTAGACCCCAGCACCACAGGCAGGGAGTAGACCCGTGACCCCCGCGCCACAGGCAGGGAGTAGACCCGACCTCCGCGCCACAGGCATGGAATAGACCTCCGACCCCCGCGCCACAGGCAGGGAGTAGACCCGCGACCCCCGCGCCACAGGCAGGGAGTAGACCCGCGACCTCCGCGCCACAGGCAGGGAGTAGACCCGCGACCTCCGCGCCACAGGCAGGAGTAAGTCCCCGACCCCCGTGCCACAGGCAGGGAGTAGACCCGCGCCCCCCGTGCCACAGGCAGGGAGTAGTCCCCCGCCCCCCGGGCCACAGGCAGGGAGTAGACCCGCGCCCCCCGCGCCACAGGCAGGGACTAGACCCGCGACTCCCGCGCCACAGGCAGGGAGTAGACCCGCGCCCCCCGTGCCACAGGCAGGGAGTAGACCCGGACCCCCATGCCACAGGCAGGGAGTAGACCCCGCGCCCCCCGCGCCACAGGCAGGGAGTAGTCCCCCGACCACCGCGCCACCGGCAGGGAGTAGACCCCAGCGCCACAGGAAAGGAGTAGACCCGCGACCCCCGCGCCCACAGCAGGGAGTAGACCCGCGACCCCCGCGCCACAGGTAGGGAATAGACCCGCGACCCCCCGCGCCACAGGAAGGGAGTAGACCCGCGACCCCCCCGCCACAGGCATGGAATAGACCCGCGACCCCCGCGCCACAGGCAGGGAGAAGACCCCCGACCCCCGCGCCACAGGCAGGGAGTAGACCCGCGCCCCCCCGCGCCACAGGTAGGGAGAAGACCCGCGACCCCCGCGCCACAGCAGGGAGTAGACCCGCGACCCACACGCCACAGGCAGGGAGTAGACCCGCGACCCCCGCGCCACCGGTAGGGAGTAGACCCGCGCCACCCGAGCCACAGGCCGGGAGTAGCCCCGCGACCCCCGCGCCACAGGTAGGGAGAAGACCCGCGACCCCCCTGCCACAGGCAGGGAGTAGACCCGCGACCCCCGTGCCACAGGCAGGGAGTAGACCCGCGACCCCCGCGCCACAGGTAGGGAGTAGACCCGCGACCTCCGCGCCACAGGCAGGGAGTAGACCACGTGACCCCGCGCCACAGGCAGGGAGTAGACCCCCCGACCCCGGGCCACACGCAGGGAGTAGACACCCGCCCCCCGTGCGACTGGCAGGGAGTAGACCCCCGACCCCCGCGCCACAGGCAGGGAGTAGACCCGCGCCCCCCGCGCCACAGGCAGGGAGTAGACCCGCGCCCCCCGAGCCACAGGCAGGGAGGAGACCCGCGACCCCCGCGCCACAGGCAGGGCGTAGACCCGCGACCGCCGCGCCACAGGCAGGGAGTAGACCCGCGCCCCCCGCGCCACAGGCAGGGACTAGACCCGCGACCCCCGCGCCCACAGGCAGGGAGTAGTCCCCCGACCCCCGCACAACAGGCAGGGAGTAGACCCGCGACCCCCGCGCCACAGGCAGGGAGTAGACCCGCGACCCCCGCGCCACAGGCAGGAGAAGACCCGCGACCCCCGCGCTACAGGCAGGGAGTAGACCCGTGACCCCCGCGCCACAGGCAGGGAGTAGACCCGTGACCCCCGTGCCACAGGCAGGGAGTAGACCCGCGACCCCCGCGCCACAGGCAGGGAGTAGACCCGTGACCCCCGCGCCACCGGTCGGGAATAGACCCGCGACCCCCGCGCCACAGGCAGGGAGTAGACCCGCGACCCCCGCGCCACAGGCAGGGAGTAGACCCGCGACCCCCGCGCCACAGGCGGCCGGCGGGCGGAGGGGTACATGGCCGGCACAGGCTGCAGTCACCTCCAGGGCCGTCATTGTGGAGGGAGACGGCCGGTCGGGGATGAGGGCAGCATCTGCCGCAGTCAAATCCGCTTTGTCTTGGGAAGATTTACATTTCTGACAAACATCTGTAGGAATTTGTGAATTAAATTACATTTGGCTCCCAGGCTGCAGACTTGGAAAGACTCGTCGTGTGATTAGAGGCGGCCGGCGGCCGCGCAGAACAGCATTATATTTCACAAATTGCTTTTGTTCTCCTATTTAAGTACAGAATCGAGCAATTTGGGCAAGAGAAAGATGCAGAGAGCCCCGGGGAGAGGTGAACCCGCTGTGTGGTGTGACTGGCTGACGATAGACTGGTAAAGTAAGGTTCACATGGCTGGAGATAGAGGGTAAGGATAGGTTCACATGGCTGAAGATAGAGGGGTATAGGCAGGTTCCCACGGCTGGAGATAGAGGGTAAAGGCAGGTTCACATGGCTGAAGATAGAGGGGTAAGGGCAGGTTCACACGGCTGGAGATAGAGGGGTAAGGATAGGTTCACATGGCTGAAGATAGAGGGGTATAGGCAGGTTCACACGGCTGAAGATAAAGGGGTAAGGGCAGGTTCACATGGTTGAAGATAGAGGGTAAGGGCAGGTTCATACAGCTGAAGATAAAGGGGTAAGGGTAGGTTCACACGGTTGAATATAGAGGGTAAGGATAGGTTCACATGGCTGAAGATAGAGGGTAAGGGTAGGTTCCCACGGCTGGAGATAAAGGGGTAAGGGTAGACTCATATGGCTGCAGATAGAGGGGTAAGGATAGGTTCACATGGCTGAAGATAGAGGGTAAGGGTAGGCTCATATGACTGAAGATAGAGGGTAAGGATAGGTTCACACGGCTGAAGATAGAGGGTAAGGGTAGGCTCATATGACTGAAGATAGAGGGTAAGGATAGGTTCACACGGCTGAAGATAAAGGGTAAGGGTAGGCTCATATGGCTGAAGATAGAGGGTAAGGGCAGGTTCCCACGGCTGAAGATAGAAGGTAAGCATAGGTTTCCACAGCTGGAGATAGAGGGTATGGATAGGTTCACATGGCTGAAGATAGAGGGTAAGGATAGGTTCACACGGCTGAAGATAGAGGGTAAGGGCAGGTTCACACGGCTGGAGATAAAGGGATAAGAGTAGGTTCACACGGACGGAGGTAGAGGGTAAGGGCAGGTTCACGCAGCTGGAGAGAAAGTGGTAAGGGTTGGTTCACACGGCCGAAGATGGAAGGGTAAGGGCAGGTTCAGATGATTGGAGAGAAAGGGGTAATGTAGTAGGGGTGATCATATGGGTTTGCTTGGCAGTGGTTAGAAGCCTGGCCTAGTGTGATGTCATGTATTTGGGCAGGGCCCACTGCATTTCACGCCCTGTCTTGCAGCCTACAAATTATCAGTGGGGTGTCCCGACATAGGTGGTGTGATGATATGGCTGTGCTTGGTGATGGTTAGCTGCATGGCGTGGCATGTGATGCTGTGTATTTGGGCAGGGCCCAATGCACTGCTATTCCCGGGGGCCCATAATGCTATTACGATGTGTCTGAGTGGATGACTAGATACATTGTGGATGCCAAGTAGTGGTATCCGTTAGCTATTGGCAAAGGCGTAACTTGAAGCTCTTGGGCCCTGAAGCAAAGAATGAAATGGGGCCCCCAGTTACGATATGTCTTTACAATACTGGTGTATCCTTATGTGGCAGGACGGCTTTTGGGCCCCCTTAGGCTGCCGGGCCCAGTAGCGGCTGCTACCTCTGCACCCCTTGTAGCTATGCTCCTGGCTATATTGTCCTATTGTATAAAAAGTTTCACAAAGCCTTCTATGTTTTTTTTTTTTTTTCCATTTACAGAACTACATGGGCCAAATGGAGGCCAGGACAAAGTTTTGGCCTCCGTCGATCCATTTAATTCTATGGATACAATTAGCGGATTTGTCAGGAGCTTCCCTAACGCACACTAAGTGGACATGACAGATGTGGGGAGTTCCGATCATACGTCCACCGAGCCCTCCTCACCACATGTAGCTGCAGGTAGAAGCTTTTTCCTAGGTTCATAAACCAATCTTCTGTGGCGTGCACATTGCAGAATTCGTGGCCGAGCGCAGACAAATCCCCCAGAAGTGCAAAACAGATGACGTCCAAAAAATACATCACGAAACACTCGGTTCAGTGCAACTAAATGAGAATTTCTGAATACGGCACAGATCGCATTTATCTTTACACAAACAGAGCGAGGGAGAACATATAACTAATCTCTATAGAAATTGATGTTAACAAATTTGGCTGAAGATGAAAGAAACTTCAAATACAAGACAAAATGAGAATAAATTCAAGAAGTAATATCTCACAATAAAAGTGAATATTGTCAGCGCTTATAAGTCAGCAGCTCAACTACCAGGCAGATTGTTCTAATGTGCAGCCGACCCAGACACAACTTTCCAGTCCCTGAGGATGGAGATCATCTGGATTAACCGCACATTATCAACAGGCTATAGATTAAATCCACAGTGCAAATATAGAATAAATCTTCATAAACAGCGGACTTACTGTGAACATACATTACATTACTTATCCAGTACTGATCCTGAGTTACATCCTGTATTATACTCCAGAGCTGCACTCACTATTCTGCTGGTGCAGTCACTGTAATACATTTACTTATCCTTACTGATCCTGAGTTACATCCTGTATTTATCCAGAGCTGCGCTCACTATTCTGTGGTGCAGTCACTGTACATACATTACTTATCCTGTACTGATCCTGAGTTACATCCTGTATTATACTCCAGAGCTGCGCTCACTATTCTGCTGGTGCAGTCACTGTACATAAATTACTTATCCGGGACTGATCCTGAGTTACATCCTGTTTTATACTCCAGAGCTCCCTCACTATTGCTGGTGCAGTCACTGTACATACATTACTTATCCTGTACTGACCTGATTTTACATCCTGTTTTATCTCCAGAGCTGCCTCCACTATTTCGGGTGCAGTTACTTTTGTATTACATTACTTATCCTGTACTGATCCTGATTACATCCTGTTATTATCCTCCAGAGCGCGCTCACTATTTGCTGGTGCAGTTCAACTGTGTACATACTTTTACTTACCCTGTACTGATCCGAGTTACATCCTGTATTATCCTCCAGAGCTGCATCACTATTCTGCTGGTGCAGTCACTGTACATACATTACTTATCCTTATGATCCTGAGTTACATCCTGTATTATCCTCCAGAGCTGCCTCACTATTCTGCTGGTGCAGTTACTGTACATACATTACTTATCCTGTACTGACCCTGATTACACCTGTATTATACTCCAGAGCTGCGCTCACTTTCTGCTGGTGCAGTCACTGTCTTAAAACATTACTTATCCTGTACTGATCCTGGTTACATCCTGTTATTATCCTCCAGAGCTGCCTCACTATTCTGCTGGTGCAGTCACTGTTATACATTACTTATCCTGTACTGATCCTGAGTTACATCCTGTATTATCCTCCAGAGCTGCCTCACTATTCTGCTGGTGCAGTCACGGGTACATAACTTTTACTTATCCTGTACTGATCCTGAGTTACACCTGTATTATTCCTCCAGAGCTGCGCTCACTATTTGGCTGGTGCAGTCACTGTACATACATTACTTATCCTGTACTGATCCTGAGTTACATCCTGTATTATCCTCCAGAGCTGCACTCACTATTCTGCTGGTGCAGTCACTGTACATACTTATTTTATCCTTACTGATCCTGAGTTACCCTGTATTATCCTCCAGAGCTGCGCTCACTATTCTGTGGTGCAGTCACTTTTACTTTACATTACTTATCCTGTATGATCCTGAGTTACACTGTATTATCCTCCAGAGCTGCCTCCTATTCTGCTGGTGCAGTCACTGTACATACTTTACTTATCCTGTACTGACCTGATTACATCCTGTATTATCCTCCAGAACTGCCCTCACAAATTCTGCGGGTTTGCAGTCCTGTACATACATTACTTATCCTGTAATGATCCTGAGTTCACCTGTATTATACTCCAGAGCTGGCTCACTATTCTGCTGGTGCAGTCACTGTACATACTTAAATTATCCTGTACTGATCCTGAGTTACATCCTGTATTATCCTCCAGAGCTGCACTCATATTCTGCTGGTGCAGTCACTGTACATACATTACTTATCCTGTACTGATCCTGATTACACCCTTTGTATTATCCTCCAGACTGCTCACTATTCTGCTGGTGCATTTCACTGTACATACATTACTTATCCTTATTGTTCCTGAGTTCACCTTTTATTATACTGGTTTAAAATTGTCTGCTTGCGTCATGGCTCTTCTTTTCACGGTGGTTTACCCCGGGTATTACTCCTGGTCATAACAAATTTGTTTGGCGGGTAGTTTACTCTTTTCTGCATTGTCTTTATACCGTGCTGCGCTGATTCCTGTGTGGTTGTTTCGTGCCGCTACCCTCTCAGCGCACAGTCCAGACATGGGAACATCGTGCACTTATATAAATGTCCCCAGATTCACTTTCAGAGGAGCCTGTAATATGGTGCTGTGTAAAATGTACCATATAATGAGCGGCCAATATTAGGCCTCTTTGCTACAGCAAGAAACCTTCCAAATCTTGTGTAAACTCATCTGCCCCCTGCTGTCCTGCCTGCACTGCGCTATCTGGACGCTTTCCATATATTTTAAAGTATAATGATTTTCCAAATGACTGTGCAAGGATCGGCCGCGTCTTGCCTGATTTCCTAGCTGGCACTGCTGTGTGGCCACTCTGGGGTCCTCAGTTTGCAGTTTTTATGTGATTTTTAAGCTTAAAGGGGAACTCTCACTACATTGATCAGCTTTAAATGGGTCAGGAAAGGTCAGGAAAGGTAAATAGAGATTATTACCAAATACATCGCTGTTCTGATTTTGCTTTCAGTCAGAGCAAGTCTTAGCTCCTTCTTGTGTACACAAGCTTCCCCAGATTACCGACCACCTCTGTCTGCTCAAACAGTGGTCGGGAAAGTGACGTTACTCCCTGCTGCATCTTAGCAGCAGCACAGGAGCTTATTTATCTTTCTTATTGACAAGCTCTGTAGCCTTGTGCCCTGCTGTTATCACCACGTGGAAATCCCCAAAGAAGCATTTATGCTATCTATCATACATGAAAAAACTTTGAGACTCTCGGTTCACATATTTTGATCAAAAGATGTTTAAGATGCCCCACGGGCTTTCAACTGTGATCTCAAAATCGGGCAGTCTATCCTATCTTTTACCTCTCAATCGAGCCAATCAGGCCTCTCGCTGGGTCAAACGACCTCCATTATCAGAGAAAAAAAATAAAAAACACCCAACATCCAAAGCTGCCCTTCTTACGACAGCATGAGAGTGTGGGCGGGGCAGACCCAAAATGGAAGCACCCCTTCCTTTCCATATAGGTTAAAATCAATGTACAACCAAGTATAACGTATGTTTCTGCACACAAAAACATTTCTGAAAAAACGTTTGCCAACCTGGTGCCACGGGCAGGGCTGGGCACACATTTATTTATACATGTACACACACAGACCGCCGCCAACGGCACATTTCTGCAAAAAGGGCAATAAAGGGCAAAAAATATTTTTTCTCTCTTAATAATGGAGGTCGGTGACCCAGTGAGAGGCCTGATGTGGCTCGATTGAGAGGTAAAGATAGGATAGGACTGCCCGATTTTGAGACCACGTTGGAGTCGTGGGCAGCGTACACATGTTCTGATCATGATATGTGAACCGAGAGTCTGAAAGTTTTTTCATGTATGATAGATAGCATAAATGCTTCTTTAGGGATTTCCACGTAGTTTATTGCCCTTTTGCAGAAATGTGCCGCTGGCGGGGGTTCTGTGTGTTTTTACATGTATAATTACATGTGTGCCGCACCCCTGCCGGGGGCACCCAGGTTTGCATCGTTTTTTCGAAATGTTTTTGTGTGCAGAAAACATAAGTTATATTTGGTGTACATTGATTTTAAACCTTTTATGGGAAGGAAGGGGTGCTTCCATTTTGGGTTTTATGTCCCCGCCCACTTCACAGGCTGTCAAAAGAAGGGCAGCTTTGCAGGTTGGGTGTTTTTATTTTTACTCTCTGATAATGGAGGTGGGTTTTGACCCAGCGAGAGGCCAGATTGGCTCGATTGAGAGTAAAGATAGGTTTAGGACTCCCCGATTTGAGATCACGTTGAAAGTCGGGGCAGTTTTAAACTTCTTTTGATCAAAATAGTGAATCGGACTGGTGTTAACTCCCACCCCGGAATGGGCCTCTAAAGCCTCAGCTGGGGAACAGAATGGAAGTCTGAATGCTTAGAACCGCCACAGCCTGAAAGGAAGTGGGGGCCTGAAGCTGTAGAACCCCCACAGCCTGAACGGAAGTGGGAGCCTGAAGTGTAGAACCACCCACAGCCTGAACAGGAAGGGGGAGCCTGAAGCTGTAGAACCCCCCACAGTCTGAACAGGAAGTCGGAGCCTGAAGCTGTAGAACCACCCACAGCCTGAACAAGAAGTGGGAGCCTGAAACTGTAGAACTGCCCACAGCTTGAACAGGAAGTAGGAGCTTAAAAGCTGTAAAACCACCAACAACCTGAACAGGAAGTGGGAGCCTAAAAGCTGTAAAACCACCCACAGTCTGAACAGGAAATTGGAGCCTGAAGCTTTAGAACCTCCCACAGCCGGAACAGGAAGTGGGAGCCTGAAGCTGTAGAGCTGCCCGCAGCCTAAACAGGAAGTGGGAGCCTGAAGCTGTAAAGCCGCTCACAGCCTGAACAGGAAGTGGGAGTCTGAAGCTGTAGAACCGCAAACAGCCTGAACAGGAAGTGGGAGCCTGAAGCTGTAGAACCACCCACAGCCTGAACAGGAAGTGGGAACCTGAAGCTGTAGAAACCACCCCCAGCCTGAACAAGAAGTGGGAGCCTGAAGCCCCGTTAGAGCATTTGCCCCCCCGCCTGAACAAAACCTAGTGGTGGAGCCTGAAAAATACCCGTTAGATACTGCCACAGCCTTAACAGGAAGTAGGAGCTTAAAAGCTGTAAAACCCCCAACAACCTGAACAGGAAGTGGGAGCCTAAAAGCTGTAAAACCACCCACAGCCTGAACAGGAAATTAGAGTCTGAAGCTTTAAGACCTCCCACAGCTGGAACAGGAAGTGGGATCCTGAAGCTGTAGAGCTGCCCGCAGCCTAAACAGGAAGTGGGAGCCTGAAGCTGTAAAGCCGCTCACAGCCTGAACAGGAAGTGGGAGTCTGAAGCTGTAGAACCGCCAACAGCCTGAACAGGAAGTGGGAGCCTGAAGCTGTAGAACCTCCCACAGCCTGAGCAAGAAGTATGAACCTGACGCTGTAGAATGGCCCACAGCGTGAATAGGAAGTGTGAACCTGAAGCTGGTGAACTGCCCACAGCCTGAACAGAAAGTGGGAGCCTGAAGCTGTAGAACCACCCACAGTCTGCTTTTTTCAACTGCATCAAAAAATGCGAGCACTCTAAGTTCCTTTGGTTTTGTAGTTATCTCTAATTTTGAACACAAGTGAAATTAGGGTGAATTAGGTAACACACGAGTGTAATTTGTTGCTTTCTTTTGGTGCAGTTGAAAAAAGCAACAAAGATGCGATAGGTAAATGCAGCCCAAAGCTGCGGCCACATGTAAAATGCTGGTCAGATTCTGTTTATAATACAGGGCTACAACAGCTTTTTCATTCAAAGTTTGCCAGAATACTGGTGCCGCCCCGTTCATACATGTCGTCCTATGAGTATCCCAGACGTCCACTGTTTTGGGCCGATGTTTGACATCAGTTTTTGTCTAAACAGCTTCTTTATTGTCTTACTCCCCCCCCCCCTTGTCCCTGCAATTTTATTGGTTAGCTTTTTTTCGGACTTTTATGACGGATACAGACATGGGCGCATCCACTCGTGCACGTTCTCCTTTCACATACAATGAATACTTATAAACCAATAGATAGGGGCTAAGACAGAAACCAAAGGGGTAAATTGATCAAATAGCAACACCGAAACAACCATTGTATACTATATAGTCCCCAATGTATCAAAACAACATATAACAAAAATACATAGAACAATGATGAAATGTCACAACCAAATTATAAACTCAAGTATAATGGATATAATGAATCAAGTGGATAATTAAAAGGGAAAAAATAAATAAATAAAAAAAGTTTTCCCGCATAAAAAAAAGTTTTGAACAAAATTTTTACAGAAGCCACTGGCTGAAAGCATTTTTTAGTAAATAGTGATGGAGGGATTCAAACCAAATAAGCTTGAAACGCGTGTTGGTTTTTTTTGGCATCCCCCTTTATGGTGTTTTGGGGGCTTTTTTTTTCCCTTGCCCTACGCTTGCCCCTTTATTAACAACAAGCTCCTTTTTAATTTGTGGAATTCCTCATTTAAATCCGTGGTGTGGACTTACCCTAAAGGGACTGCAACAGAAAAACTGCACCAAAAAACAAAAAAAAAATGCATTTTTGTTTTAGCGGCCTTTCTGGTTTTCCCCCTTTTGTGTTGGGTGCGCCTGCACCTGGGCAATTTTTTCCCAAATTTTTTAAGTTTAAGTGTTTCGGGGGCGTTTTTAGGGGGGTTTTTTGCAAGTTTTGGCAAAAGGGGAGCGTAATTTTTTTCAAAACTTTACTGTAGCAGCATTTCGCAATTTCAGCAAGGGAAAAGATTTCTGCCCTGTGATTTTGTACCAGTATTTAAAACCCTTTGGATGTGCGGTATTTTTCAGCGCGCATGGAAAATGTTTCTTAGTTGGGGGAGTTGCGCATCCACAGTGTGGCATGTAGCAGTATTCTGCAATGCAGCATGTGGTGGTATATTTCCCACGGCATGTAGTGGTATTCGCAGTGTGCAGGGAGCCCGTTTTTGCAGGAACAACCCGTAGAGGTATTTGGGCCCAAAGCAGAAGTAGCCCGGGATTCTGTTTTTTGTGTCATTTACCGTATTCTACAGTTGGGGGTAAATGGTATTTTTGCAGCGCAGCATGTAAACTGTATTCGGGGTGTGAATGTAGCAAATATTCTGAAAAAAGTGGCTTTTTAAATGGTATTTTGGGAGTCTTGGGATGTAGTGGGTTTCCTAAGAAAGGCAGTAGCAGTTATTGCAGTGTTGGGATGTTGTAGTATCCTTTTCCCAGGTGGATGTAGTGGTATCCTGCAGTGTGGCATGTAGTGGTATCCTGCAGTGTGGCATGTAGTAGTATCCTGCAGTGTGGCATGTAGTGGTATCCTGCAGGTGGATGTGTGGTATCCCGCAGGTGGCATTTTAAATGGTACCTGTAGTGTGGTTTTAATGGGATTCCCGCCCCCCCCGGGGGTTTCTTTTAGCAGTATTCTGCAACCCGGCACGTAGTGGTATCCTGCAGTGTGGCATATAGCGGTATTCTGCAGGGTGGCACGTAGCGGTATTCGGGAGTCGGGGGTAGTGGTTCCGCAGGTGAAAGGGAGCGGTTTTCCCTTTAGTGCCCAATGTAAACGGGTTTTTGCAGAATGGAAAGGGGCAGTATCTTGCACTGTGGCATGTAGCAGTATTCTGCAAGGCGGCATGTTGAGGTATTCTGCCCACGGCATGTAGTGGTATCCTGCAGTGTGGCATGTAGTGGTATCCTGCAGTCTGAAATGTAGCGGGATCCTGCAGTTGTGGCATGTAGTGGTATCCTGCAGTGTGGCATGTAGCGGTTTTTCTTTTGTGCCGCATGTAGTGGTATTCTGCAGCATGGAAGGTTTGGGAAACCTGCAGTTTTGACAGGGAGCCCGGGATCCCGCAGTTGGGGGAATTTTAGCGGAAATTTTTAAACGGGCCACCATATTGGGACCCCGAGACTTTTGCACAAAACCCTTTCCCGGCGTCATTTCTAGTGAAGGTAATTTTATTCCTAATAGGTGAACTTATTTAAAACCAAAAAAGCAGTAATTGGGCCCCCGGAAGCTGCGTAAACGGGGGCCCCTTTTTATGGAGAAATTTTTAATTTTGGGTATTCATTCGGCCCCTTCATCGCTCTCACCTGCCTGACTCAGCACCTACCCTGACAAGGTGTCGCGCTTTCATCCATTTGTGCGGCGGCGGCTGATGTCTGTGTGTTGCCCCAAATACGAGTCGATAGCTCAAAGGGAAAATTTTCAGTTTTAATTAAAACCCTTTCCTGCAGATCAAGTGTTGTGTTTTGAAGTGAAAATTTCGGGCAAACACGAATTGCGCCTTTTAAGTGATCGGTGCTGCCTGGATCCTGGGCCCCCCCCCCCCGGGGGCTCCCCCCCTGGTTCTGGGACTCCCTGCCCGAGACTCCCGAACCCCCTACCGGGGCTTTCCCGGACTCCCCCTGGACTCCTCAATGGGCCCCCGGATCCCCGGGCCCAGACTTCCCGAATCCCAAACCCCGGCTCCTCAAACCCCGGTTTCCCGGCTCCCTGCCGGACTTGAACTCCCCCCCGGACTCCCGGGTCCCCACCTTTGGGCTCCTCACCTGGTCCCCCGGACTCCGGCCTTTGGGGTCCCGAAAAACCCCCCTGGATCCTCACCTGGGCTCCCGGATCCCTTTCCGGCCCCCTGAACTCCCCCCCTGGAACCCCCCTCACCTGGTCCCCCGGACTCCCTGCCTAGACTCCTGACCTCCCCACCGGGCTCCCAAAATGGAATCCCCGCCTTGGGCCCCCTGAAATTTCCCCCCCCCAACTCCTCGCTGGACCCCCGGACTCCCATGGATCCTCAAACTGGACCCTTTTGGGCTCTTCCTGAATTCCCCCCCTGGAACCCGGATCTCTGCTGAAAATCCCCCCCTGGACTCCTGGACTCTCCGCCTGAACTCCCACCCGGACTCCCGGGGCTCTCTGCCGGACCCCTTTGCCTGAATCCCCACCCGGCCCCCTGGGGCTTCTGCCTCGATCCCCTCTGGACTCCTAAAAGGTCACCCGGTTCCCGGACTTCCCCCCTGGACTCCCCACCCGGTCCCTGGAATCCCGGTAGGAATCCCGAAATCCCCCCCCCTGGCTCCCCAAACCCGGTTCTGGACTCCCTGCCTAGACTCCTGAAAAACCCCCCTGGAATCCCCACCCGGTCCCCCGGAATCCCCGCCCCAGACTCTGACCTCCCCCCCTGGACCCCCAATTGGGCCTCCCCCCCTAGGTTGAAATCCCCCCGAAAATCCTCCCCCCCCTGGTCCCCTGGACTCCCGGCCTGACTCCGGGAAATCCCCACCTGGATCCTCCCCTTCTCCGGGACTCCCTGGCCGGACTCCTGAACTCCCCACCTGGACTCCTGGACTCCCCACCTGGACTCCTCACCTGGTCCCCTGGACTCCCGGCCTAGACTCCTGAAATCCCCACCTGGACTCCTCACCTGGTCTCCTGGACTCCCTGCCGAGACTCCTGAACTCCCCACCTGGACTCCTTGGTCCCCCTGGACTCCTCCTAGACCCGGGAACTCCCCTGACCCCAAAAATCCCCACCGGGGCTCCCCGTCCTGGCCCTCCTGAACTCCCCACCTGACTCATCCCGGGGGCCCTGGACTCCCCCTGGGATCCTAACCCCCCTGGACTCCTTGGACTACTGGCCCTGAACCCCCCACCGGGAACCCCCCTGGACTCTCTCCTGGAACTCCCACTGGATCCTGGACTCCCCGCCTGCACTCCCCACCTGGACTCCTGGACTCTCTGCCTGAACTCCCCACCTGGACTCCTGGACTCTCTGCCTGAACTCCCCACCTGGACTCCTGGACTCTCTGCCTGGACTCTCTGCCTGAACTCCCCACCTGGACTCCTGGACTCTCTGCCTCGACTCCCCATCTGGACTCCTCACCTGGTCTCCTGGACTCCCCACCTGGACTCCTCACCTGGACTCCCTGCCTAAACTCCCCACCTAGACTCCTGGACTCCCGGTCTGGACTCCCCACCTGGACTCCTCACCTGGATTCCTGGACTCCCTGCCTGGACTCCTGAACTCCCTACCTGGAATCCATAGAGGGACATGTATGAAATACAGTGCGCAAAAATAACTGTCCGAGGCCATATCCGACATGTTTAAAAGAATTTGCACCAAACATATGTCCTACATCCTCGGCACTTTTGTCTGTGTCGATTCACGCCAAAAAAATAGTGACTAATCCAGGCCAGTTTCAAAATGGCAAAGCCGAGACAAATTTTGGTGCATAGACTTTTTGCGCCACTTTTTGGCCGCATAAACATGTCCCACAAAGCAGCCCCTGAGACACTTTCACACCTACTGACGAATGCTGCACTGACCCACTGGGAAGAACGACCGTCTAGTCTGAGACAGTTTTCATACACGTTCCCCATGATGGCTCCAACACATACAGACATATACACACGGATATAAACATGGGCTATCACTTGGCTGGTGGCCCCTTTTTTTGCCAACTATTTGTGGGGGTCGGATACGGATTTAAAGAAGGCAACATCCAATGCTTTATTTACTTTATTATATGAAGAATTTAGTGATTACATACAACTACAAGAAGATAGTGTGATATTGTATATACTTTTGCATAATATAGATTATAAATGCAAAGAACGCATAATATTGGTTACAAAGGCAAAGCACACATAATATGGATTACAAATACTTACATCCATCTATATAGGGTCAAAGCTTCATCAGGCATCTTATAGCATCATCTATCGGCATCAGTTGGTGACACGGACCAGCGAAGATAGAGAGATAATCCTGAGATCGACACCGTTTCACAGGTGCCCCTTATACAGGTCCCAAAAATTCACCCGGAAACTTAACAGCATCATCTACCGTAACATCAGTGGGAGAAGCAGGCCAGGAAGATAGGGGAGCTTATCCGAGATTCCACACCGTGCAGGGTCCACCATATACAGGTCCAAGTTCACCAGGAATCTTAACAGCATCATCTATCTGTAACATCAGCTGGGAGAAGGGGCCAGCGAAGATAGAGAGATCTACCTGGGATCCACACCGTGCACGGGTGCCCCCTTATACAGGTCCAAACTTCACCAGGAATCTTAACAGCATCATCTACCCGTAACATCAGCTGGGAGAAGCAGGCCAGCGAAGATAGAGAGCTAATCCTGAGATCCACACCGTGCACGGGTGCCCCCATATACAGGTCCAAGCTTCACCAGGAATCTTAACAGCATCATCTGTCCGTAACATCAGCTGGGAGAAGTGGCTAGTGAAGATAGAAATATACCTGGGTTACTACACTGTGGCGGCGAGGCGTCCCTCTATAGCCCACAGGTCCAGCTACTTCTAACTTCGCAGCAAACTTTCTCAGCTTATTTCTTACTTGAAACAAATGCCTGCGTAGCCAAGTGTTACACAAGCTGACAGATCAGTACTTTTCCAGTATAAGGCCCCGCTCCTTCGAATGGCCAGTTCTTAAGAGGTTAACCTGGCACTGGAAAAACCCATGACTTGATGCTGAACACCCTTGAACCAGGAACACCTACGTTCCCATGATCACTCTCTAACAATGCTGGGTAGTATTATCTCAGTTACAGCGCTCCCAAAACAACGAGGCCCTGATAACAACCCTCTGTGTCAATATGCACTGCTTCTCAGTACACATCTACAAGAAGTTAGGAAATATACAGCTTAAGATCTATTATTCTTAAAGAGATACTTGTGACGGATGCGGCGCACATACAGCATACGTTGAAGCGAGGCGCCGCTGACATCCGGGTGTGGATCCTCTGTGATCACCGCAGGCGAGATGGTAGATGAAGACCACGCCAGGGAGCGGAGTCTAAGGGGCCCCTGGTCTTCACCAGAGCCCACCACAAAGCGGGACGGACTTAGCTGCAGGGACCCCCAGGTCACTACCCCTGACGTGGCTACCTGCGGTGACAGCCGAGGTGCAGGACAGGAACACAGGCGGTGGTAGACAGGAACATAGGAAAACATATGCAGAGCAGGTTTAAACGTACACGTCCACAGGAACACAGCAGGATACAACATCAGGATAAAGCGGGTACTGGACAGGTGACACGGCAGGATACAGCAGGTTAAGGAACAGGTGCCAAGGCAGGACACAGGACAGATGCAGAGACCGCAGACACAACAACAGGAGACAGACAGGCAGATGGTCAGGAGCTCAGATGACTACAGACACTGGACCAGCATCTCAGGGGTTAAGTCCAGAGACACCAGCAGGAGCTCAGAGATGGACTCAGCATGAGACTGCAACAAACAATGCAATGCACAGGACTGCAATGGACTGACCCTGAAGCACAGACAGGAACTTCCTCTTATAGCCAGGGGTCACAGGTCAAGGGGAAGTTAGAACAGGACAGGGAACCTATAAAGGGCAGGAAGCTGCCGCGCGCGCGCCTTACGAGGCACAGTGCACAAACAGGACCCCAGGAAGCAGGAGCAACAGGACAGGACAGGCAAGTACCAGGACGGCACGACACGCTGGCGGTCCATGGCAGGGGACCGCGGCGTGAATCGTGACAATACTAACAATATGGATTCCGGATGGTCAATAAATCTCTTAGCACTACAGGCCCGAACCTCACAAGACTTTGCTCCACCACTTCTTTTTTTTTTTGGGAACAAATTTTTTATTGACACAATTGAGGCAATACATAAATTGATAAGAAAATATACAAATCAAAGGAAAGCAGTGTCATTTTTACAAAATACCATACGTAATCACCCTTAGTAAAACAATAAGATAAACAGATAACATTCCTACCCTAACCTTAACCCCCTTTTTGCACTACAGCCAAGAACCTCTCTCCCTCTATCCATACTGTATCCAAACGACCCTCGAATAGATAATCGCCTCAAATAGCATTTGTATCTATGGCCTCACTCCTCACCGTGCCCTTCTCTTGCTACAACTGGGTATCCGTCCCCTACTTTATGTTACCTTGAGAGGGCCTAAATCCCCTGCCATATCTCTAAGAAAGTACCACGTTGTTTCACTAAACGGAATCACATGTTCCCTTATTTCCTGTGGTGTCAAAAAATTTTCTATAAAGGTTCTCCATTACTGAAAAATCCTTTAGTCAATCTCTCCTTGTGTTTTTCCGCCTCCCTCCTGTCCAAAGATAGGAAACGTTTAACCTGTTGTACCAGCATTTCGAGCGATGGGACATCCCGAGAGAGCCACTTAGTCAAGAGACACCTTTTTGCCATCGAAAAAAAAAATATGGGCCAGTGGCGGAGTGCTAGTTTTTTGGGGTTTATATGGAAAAGCATAAGGTGTGGGGAGGCCATTTCTATATTTAGCCGTCCCTGAGAAAGGCCACTAAGTCCTTCCAGAAGCTTTGGGTGTCTGGGCAGTCCATATTCCATGGGAAGGGTTGACCCTGGTTTTTGACACTTGGGCATGCAACCAGCCCGTCTGGCTTATCTGGATTAGGGGGTATATCAAACCCCTATATGCATGGTGTATGATTTTGAATTGCGATTCCCTCCAACTCTCAAGGGGATAATTTTTTGACTAAATTCCAGCCTTCTAATTTTCATGGAGGGTAAATCTGCATCCCCCATTTGAGCGCCCATCTTTGAAGAGTGGAGGCCTACTGCCCATCCACTGACACTCCTTTAGAGTCCTGTTAGTATAGATAGTGAATTCTTACGTGGCGGATTTCCCCCAAATTAAATTGTCAAGCCAGTTGGCCTGAAATTCCTAGTGTACATTCTCAAGCGGTTTTTAAAAAAACTCATTTTTTTGAGCATAACCCCGAAAGCACCCTTTTACTGTGCCCAGCTTAACCTTAAACTCACTACTAGATAAGAATCTGCGTTCCGAGGGGTGAAAAAGATGTTTCACCATTTGTATCCCCCCATTTCTCCAAATTCGAATTTTTGGGTTTTTCCCTTTTCCCTTGGGGGAAAAAACCCGGGGGGCCCCAAAGTCATGTGTTTCGAGGGAAATGAAAAGAAAGACCCATCATTTTCCTTTCCACCACTTCTTAGGTTAATAAGAGTCTCGCATTTTGTGCTCTTGGTCTCCCTTAAAGAGCTTGATTATAAAAATTGCTGCAATCACTTGTAATTATACATCACACAGCTAATCAATGTAGCCCCTGATGTTCGTGTGTATGGTCAATTTTAAATGGGTATAAACTAACAAAAAACATAGAGAAACATAGACACACACGATATGTTTTATTTTTATAATTTAAAAAATATATTATATATATATATATATTTTTTATATATATATATATATATATATATTATATATAAAATTTTTATACAGTGTGTCTCCCCCCTTTAAAAACCTTTTTCCCCATTTTGACATTACAGCCAAGGAAAAAAAGTATATTTTATTTTATTTTATGTGATAGAGCAACACAAAGTAACAAGTATCTGAAGTGTAAAGAAAATGATCCGTGCTTATCCAGATACTTTCAAATTTAAAAGAGTATGATGTGCATATGTATTCAGTCCCCCGTACTCTGATAGCCCTACATTGCCCCTAAGGGGGGCACCCAATTACTTTAAAAAAAAGTACATTGGGTTTTTTCTTTTTGTATAACCACAGCTGCGTTGTAAAGGCCTCAGAAATGTGCAAGAGAATATTAGTGAACAAACAGCATGATGAAAACCGAAGAACACACCAGACAGCTCAGGGATAAAGTTGTGGCAAAGTGCATTGCAGGGTAAGGTTTTAAAAAAATATATATATATAGTTCACAGAACACTGTTTAATCGATCACCCATAAAAGGAGGGAGTATGGAAAAAACGCTAAAATTACCCAAGGGCATGGGCTGTCCAACTAGACTGACCACCCCGACAATAATCACTAATTAGAGAAAGGGGCCAAGGGGCCCAGGGGCACTCAGGGGAGCTGGGGGGGGGGGGGGGTCCACAGCTCAGGTGGGGGAAATTGTCCATAGGGGCGAATATTAGTTCTGTGCCCACAAATCTGGCCTTTAAGGGAAAAGGGGCAAGAAAAAAGCCAAAGAAGTCCCCGTCTGCAGAAAAACCTCCAAAAGGAAACACGCAAATTTTGGAAGAAGGGGGCCCCTGCAAACATGTTTCAGTAGAGGGGAGCACTGTGTTCTTTCCCTTCTGTTCTATGGGAGTTTTTCCGTAAGGGGAGCGCTTTGTTCTCCATTCTGTTCTATGGAAAATTCCCCGTACAGGGGGAGCGCTGTGTTCTCCATTCTGTTCTAT
>JAODAL010040684.1:0-36659 GCA_025379985.1 Phyllomedusa bahiana
GTGCTTTGCCCATGTAGGATGTGCCGCACCCCTTTTTCAATAAAAAAGCCACTTCGTTCCCCGAAGACCCCAAAGTTTGATTTCGGTCCCCGAATTTTTTCCTGAAATTCTAAACGAATTCCATTGTTGAATCAATTCGCCATCTCTAACTGTAATAAATTTGGACTGGTAAATTTGAGGAGGGCAGTCATGCAGTGTTGCCGTGGGAGAGGGTCACCCCAGTATTATTTAAAATATTTGCCTGTGATCCAGGGCCCGGGTCCCAAACCCTGAGGGGGGGATTTTGGGCTGTGTTACAAATTTTGCTCCAGTTTACTGCATCCCTGTGTAACAAGTGGTGGGAGGTGCTGTGGCAGAACAGCCAGGCTCCCCCTGGAGGTCATGGTGTAAGGGCTATGTGTGCAGTAGCTGCAGATGTGAGTTGTTTTCCGAAATACCATTAAAAATAAGCGAAAGCTGTGTGCCCTGAGAGCGTGGCTAACAGTACTGGAGATTCAGAGGATGAGTGTCCTTGGGGGATGACCATTGAAAAGGGTCCCACTACAGTTTAGGTGGATCTACTGGGGTTCCCGATAGAACGAGGTTTCCACTGCATTCCTGCTGGAAAAGTTTGGGGAAAATGTGTCCCAGGAGTGTGTTTGAAGTGTCTGGTTTCCAGTCCTAAATGTCTGTACCATGACCCCAGCCACTGTTGTCGGGATGATAACGTGCAAGTTACAGGGGGCCCCCCTAGAGGTTGTGGTGGTATGCACAATGTGTCCCGGTCATATGTCGGGGGATTGTAGCAATTCTGAGACTGGTGCTGTAAATACGTTCCCCTGGAGCTATGTGGTTGCCAGTAAAATCAGGTGGCTCTGCTGGGGGGGAAAAGGGTTTATGGAGTTGCCTGGGGTGACCCGGGGGCTTATTGCCTGGAAGGGGGAAGTAAAAAACCCTGAAAATGAGGGTTCTGTGTAGTATGAGGAGACTAGGAGTATGAGTGTGCTAGTTAGTGACAAAAACCCTCTTAAGAGTCTCCTTTTTCAGTGTGAGGGGACGCTGTGTGTGCAGGGCTCAGTGAAATTTTGGTGATTACTCGATGGGAGGAGGGAAAATCCTGTTTAAAAAACGGGCCAAGGCAGATTTTGTGTGCGTCCCTGATCGTGTATTCGGGAAAAGGGGGATCTGTGATGAAAACCATATTGTGACCTGAGGGGATTAAAGGCAGATCGGCTGAGCCGGTAGTGAAATGAAGTCCAGCCCAGTGGTGGTAATTGTTTATTTTACTGCGTGGTCAGAGAGCTGCGTGTGGTGTGAGGAAATATGAGCCGCTTACCCAGAGGAGGGGGATGTGGGCCAAAGCCTAGTGGGGGAGGTCGTGTGTTTGCCCCCCTGATGGTAAGGAATCCCCAGTGAGGGAAACTGGGGTAAAAAGCAAGGGTTTCTATGTGTAGCTTTTGTCACATCCCCCCGAGGTAAATAGAGGGATATGAGGTTCTCCCTTGGGAGAGTTACAGAGGATTTGGAAAAGGGGCTCCATTTTTAGGCAGTAAGTCGGTTTCACAGATCAGTGGGGGGGGGGGTTGGGTGATGTTGTGAATGTTTGCTGTTACTTTTTGCAGAGCGTCTGGGTTGCCCCACTGGGGGTAAGTGGCTATGACCTGTCGGCTTCCAGGTGGGATGAATGCTGGGGTGAGCTTCAGCGAGCTTATGTGGTGTCGCCCCTTAGGGTGAAGATTCATAGGAATGGGTAGGGGGCCCCACGTGTAAGTTTTTTTGCCCCCGGAGGAAAGGTTGTTCTGGTGAGAAAGACTGCGGCCTTTTATAAAACGGGGGGGTAGTGGCCGACCGCCCTGAGGGTCGCGGATTCTGCCAATGGTGGCGTACAGCAGGAATTGCTCCGACGGGCCCCCAAAAAACCTTTTTCGGGGGGGGAAAGGCAGATTTGGCGTCAGAAACCCTTTGGGTTTTCTGAAGGTGTAACTGTATGGCTACTAGCGGTTTTTTGGGGGTTGCCTTTCCCGGGCGGCACAGCGTTTTGGGGGGGGGCCGTCCCCCGTTCCAGGGCCCGTTCGGGTTCCAGGATTTTACCAGGCCTAAAAAAAGCCCGCCTCTAGGTGACGGGGGGGTGGTCTGATACCTGAAGTAGAGCTGGAGAGAGGCTCTAGCCCCCCGGGGGTTAAGGGAAGCCAAAACGCATTGGTGAGGTACCCCTGTTTTGTGGGTTGGATGGTAGGGGCCCGACCACTGTAGGCAGGTCTGTATTTGTATGTGAGTTTAGTGGCTAGAGGCCCAGGGTTTTTTTTTTGGTCCTGTGTTTTTATTTTATGTCTTCCCGTGCATGAAAAAACAGGCTGAAGCCCGAAAAAAGCCCGTGTCGTGTGCCATTCTGCCTACAAACGGCGATCCCGAGTTAAACCCCCAGGACGGCCCAAAATGGCGCCCCCAGCGCTAAGGAGTGCTTACAATTTATAAAATAATTTTTTAAATTTATATATATAATATTATATATATTATTATATATATTTATTTAATTTTTATAAAAAAACATAGATACTCAAAAAAAATTGACTTTTATATGTCAAACAAATTAATCGAGCAGTTGTTTTCCGGGGGTTACTATTTTGCTGATTTACTTTTGTACTTTTTTTTTAAGGATGCTTCTTACCCATAGGGGACTTTTCATTGATTTGATCACTGATACAATTAAAATCATAATGCTTGCTGCATAGAATGGGCTTGGTGACTGTCGTACCCGCCCAGCCCCACGGTTTGTATGTCAGACCTCGGGAAATCTCTCAGGCGCCCAGAATGTCAGTTAAGATCACAGCAGCTGTGATTATATATCGTCTGCTGCGATAGTTCCTCCCCGGTCTTTTATTTGTGCCCCAATCCGATAGATTTACGGAAGCTTGGGGGTTTACCCCTTCCTCCCCAGGAGTCATTTCATGTACCCGGTCTTCATAGAGCCCCTGAAGTGGGATAGACTTCGTCAATGGGCATCGAAACAGAAGATGTAGTAGCCTGGACTTACAGAACCCGTTAGGCCATCTTCAAGTGGGAATTAAAAGGGTTTGGAAGCCAAAGTTGGCTGGAAGCCGAAGTCTGTAGATCACCGGATTAATTTGTTTGAATATCTTGAATGGGCTAAGGAAACAAGTAGCAAACTTATATGAGGGTACCTTTAGATAAATATTCCTGGAGGACAACCAGACTATCTCCAGGACAAAGATGGGGCAGAGACCTTCTCTTGTCCACGCGACTCTTCATGTGGGATAAGGCTTTGAGGAGGGAACTCCCAGTCTTTTGGCTGAATTGGAGGAAATCCCCATAAGAGGAATCGGCTACTTGTACACTGACAGGCGAGGTCATAGGAGAGGGCACTCGAGGATGCTGCAAGTAGACTATGAAAAATTGCTCCTGAAGATTCTCCAACTGATCCAATGCTACCGTGATGTTATTGTGGTCCTCAGGGAGGGACAGGTCCCTGATGAAGTCTATGGCGATATGCTGCCAGGGAAAAGAAGGAACCAACAGAGGTTGAAGGAGGCCAGCAGGCTAGTTCCTGGAGGACTTGTTTCAGGTGCACTGTAGGCAGTCGACTACAGAGTCCCAAACCTCCATGGCCAGCGAGGGCCATCAGAAGCAGCAGGACACCTTTTTGCCCTACAGATTCTGTCAAACAGATCAGATATTTTTCCTTATGGTGATCTTGTTAAGTCCCCGATATTTAGTACAGGGGCATAAAGGAACCATCCTTCATCACGATGAAGAAACCTACACCTGCAGAAGAGGAGGACTTTCTGATGAACCCCTTGGCTAAATTCTCCTGGATGTACTTAGACATGGCACGAGTCACTGGCAGCGATAAGGGGTACATCCAAGCCCACGGTAGAGGTGCCAGTCTGAAGCTTGATGGGACAGTTGTAGGGACTATGTGGAGGCAAGACCTCTGTCTTTCTCTCAGACTTCTGCACAAGCAGGATAATGAGTAGGCAGAGTCAGAGTCTAGATGTGCTGCAGTGGAGAGACTTCTCACAGGCCAGTGTAACTTTAGTCACTAGCTCTAGGGAGAGGTTTTTTTTCACCTAGACTCATCTCCCCTGCCAACCCTAGGTGTTGGAGTTTCCCAGCTTTGCAGGACACTGACAAACAGTGTTACTTGGTCGCACAGTACATACAGTTGAAGCCAGTAGTTTACATACACTATATAAAAAGACACATATGCATGTTTTTCTCATTATCTGACAAGAAATCAGAATAATCCTTGTCCTTTTTAGGTCAATTAGTATTACCAAAATTATTTATATTTGCCAAATGCCAAAATAATGAGAGAAAGATATTTTTTATGGCATTTTTATTACTTTCTGCAAAGTCAAAAGCTTACATACACTAGGATTACTATGCCTTTAAGCAATTTGGGGCAACCCATATGATAATGTCATGTCTTTGGAAGCTTCTGATCGGTTTATTGGCAACATCTGAGTTAGAGACACACCTGTTGATGTATTTTAACTCACACCAGAAACACACTGTTTCTGGTGTAACGTCATGGAAAAGTCTAAAGAAATGAGCCAATATATAAGGAAGAGAATTATGGAAGTCTGGATTATCCTTGGGTGCAATTTCCAGATACCTGAAGGTGCCTCATTCATCTGTACAAACAATTATACGCAGGTACAGACAAGATGGGAATGGCCAGCCATCATACCACTCAGGAAGGAGACTGGTTCCGTCTCTCAGAGATGAATGTGCTTTGATCCGACACATGCATATCAACCCAAGAACAAAAGACCTTGTACAGATGCTGGTGGAAGCTGGTAAGATTGGTGTCATTATCCACAGTGAAACGAGTACTGTATCAACATGAGCTGAAAGACCACTCTGCCAGGAAGAAGCCATTACTCCAAAAGGAATATATAAAAGCCAGATTAATATTTTCAAATGTGCACAGGAACAAAGACCTACATTTTTGGAGACATGTCCTATGGCCTGACAAAACTAAAATTTAACTATTTGGCCATAAAGAACATCGTCATTAAGTTTGGAGGAAAAAGGGAGAGGCTTGGAAGCCTAAGAACATCATCCCAACTCTGAAACCCGGGGCAGGCAGCATCATGTTGCAGGGTTGTTTTGCTGCTGGAGGGACTGGTGCACTTCACAAAATAGATGGCATCATGAGGAAAGAATATTATGTAGCAATATCTGAAGCCATCAGCCAGGAAGTTAAAGCTCGGGCGCAAATGGGTCTTTCAAAAGGACAATGACCCGAAGCATACTGCCAAACTGGTTACAAAGTGGCTTAAGAAAAACCAAGCCAATGTTTTTGAGTGTCCATCACAAAGCTCTGATCTCCATCCTAATGAAAATTTATGGGCAAAGCTGAAAAGGAAAGTGAGAGCAAGGCAACCTACAAACATTGCTCAGTTACACCAGTTCTGTCAGGAGGAATGAGCCAAAATTCCTACCAACTATTGTGAGAAGCTTATGGAAATATATACAAAACGTTTGACCCAAGACATACAGGTTAAGGGCAATGCTACCAAATACTAATGAAATGTATGTAAACTTTTGACTTTGCAGTAAGTAATAAAAATGCCTTTAAAAATTCTCTCTCTCATTATTCTGGCATTTGGCAAATATAAATAATTTTGGTTCCTAATTGACCTAAAACAGGTAAGATTTATTCTGATTTCAAATCAGATCAGTGAGAAAAAAACATGCATATGTGTCTTTTTATATAGTATATGTAAACTTCTGGTTTTAACTGTACATGGTTGTCTGTATGCCTTCACTGTCACTCGTGTACAGAAAGTTTAGCCAGCTCGACTTGAATATCTCCAGGAACTTTCCCAAATCCTGGGTCTCTGGCCCTCCATATTCCCATATGGGATTTGACCAAGTCCAAGCTTGTTCAGACAACAGAGAAACCAGAAACTTAATCTTGGTTGGTCCAACGAGAAGAGATGGCCATGAAGACTGAAATATATTTTGCACTCAATCAGAAACCCTCATCTCTCCATAAAAACGGGAGAAAAGCAAAAGTTAGAGCTTGGCTCCGCCACTGGTGATAGAAGCTATAGGCGGTACCCCTTTAGAGGATGTTGATGAGCCTCTGGTTACTGCAGAGGCCCAGGATAGGACGGAAATGGACAGCTCTTGCAGCTGAGTTACTTTCACGCCAACTGCCCACATGAGATGGTCTTGACCAGGGCCCGGACAATGGGTAGGCAAAAATGGGCTCCACTTCATCCCAGGCAGGAAGGGGGCGCAAATAACTATGGAGTGGGCTGAATTTTACATTAGGAGCAGAGGGGTGGGGCGCTACATGCCGTATTTGCCTAGGGCACCAGAATACGTTGACCCAGCCCTGGTCTTGACGCTCTCGGTGAGAGGAAAACAAATCTTGTACAAGATTTGTACATTGAATTTGAAATTGCTGGGTCCTGGTTTGTCAGTGGAGCCCATGGCTTGAACTTACGTTAACGCTGTGGGTGTGGACCCACTGTGCCGCTGGCCAGGCTTACTCTGAAGGGGGCTTGACTAAGTGACTACCTGGTCTTCACTAGAGCCTCTAATAGTGAAGATAGGCTTGGGTTGTCAGGGTAGTCACCAGGTGCCACTCCAGAGCAGTCCCTGAACCAGTAACATCTGACCGAGGGGTCGGAGACACCAGTGTGAAGCATCGAGGGCAAAGTAGAGGCATGGTTATGCAGTCCGGGATTGGGGCAGGTTGCACAGGTTCACACAACGTAGCCGAGGTCAGGTGTGGAGAGGTTAGACAGGACGAGGTAACAAACCGAAGCCAGCAAGCTAGTTATATGGTCTGGCAGGAGGGATAGCCACCCGTTGAAAGCAGCAAGTAGGTTGGGACCTTCCGACCACTGGAGTGGGTGGTATGACACTGAGGTTTTACAAGCAACAATATTCATGATAATTTGATGGGTCTTCCAGTAATTGCATGTGGCATAGATGCAGGAACATGTTAAGTCTATCGGCAAGTACTCACACTGTTCAAGCCATTAAAAGAGTATGTTTAGCCCAGTGTAGGTCCATAGCCTTGGTTGCACAGCATGTTGTTTTAGTAGTGGGTATCTGTGTTAGAAACATTGGTAATCACTGGTTTAGAAAACCTGTTCCTGAACTGTTCTCCATATATAAATGTCATATGTTTTGCTAACAATTTTTATTTTAGCCCATTATGAAACCATATGCAGAACAGCGATTAAACCAACCCTTGTTCAAAGTTCACATACACTTCTGTTTGTCTTATCTATTTACACAATTCATCTGATTTATTGGTAGAGGAAGTAAACTCTAGAGGTGTTAATGACTTAGTGGACAGTGACATGAGAGTACTTGCTAAAACATTTTTCCCTTCTTTCCTCAAGTACGGAGAACAATATGAACACATACAGGGACAAACTATAATGAGCCTTTTAGATCCCATAGATATACACATATGAGTTTAAATACATATGTACTTTGTATGGTAATGGGGTACATACTGCTATCAATATTCAATTGTAGTATGGCCACAAAGACAATCCACAGCCACACAGTGATAATCAAAGATCTAATAGCATTAAAGGGGTTTACTTACCATGCTGTTTCATAGATGCTACTATTCACAGCCGGCTTCAGGCTCACACTTCCTGCTCAAGCTGTGGGCGGTTCTACAGCAGTGACTGACATTTCAGTTCTGCTATTCATAGCCGATCTGTTAGTAGGATATTGATGATTGAGGGGTTTTAATAGCAGGTGACGTGGCCACAGAGCTCTAAACAGTTAATTTTTTTTTCACCACAATAATTAGCTTGCTGTTCTTATTTTGCTTTGTTTAGAAGATAGAGAAGATTGTATCTCCTGCCTGTTTACACAAGTTTCTCTTGGTAACCGACAGAGCACAGAGAGATGGTCAGTAACCTTGGGAAGCTTGTGTCCTACTCTAGCTTTGAAATAAAGCAAAAACTGGAACAGCAATATATTTGGTAATAATCATTATTCACCTAATTGATGTGGTAAGAATACACATTTAAGCATATGCCTCTGATGTAATTGTCCTTTAAAAGAAATAAGAATGAAATAATTCTTAGTCTTCAGCTATCTCCAATTCTAATCATTCTGTTCTGCACCATGGATGTTGCCATGTTTGAATAGTCTGTACCAACATGTTACACAAGAAAGTACCCTGCATGCCTTGAGTTCTGCCATCAGAGATGGATACAAGCATGTCCTCCGACTGTCTGGATTTTTTGTGCAATTGCCCAGTGCAACATGCCTTAGATCTGCAAGCCTTTTAACATGAGTCCCATAATAGGTATTTTAGAAAAGTTTTGTGGGTGTTTCTGGGTAAATCAAAGCTTAAAATGTCTTGTAAACAGATTGATTATTGGGTGGCATGAATATAAGGAGAAGGTGGAGGTAAGTGTACATGGTCCTGCTGGCGACATGTTAAATACCTTTTCCTAGTGGCAGGCAGAATTCTAGGACCCCTATTTACCAAGTGGATTAGGTTCATGGCTTTGCAGAATTCTATCCTAGTTTCCCTGCAGTAAAGCCAGCCGGTACTTTTGGGATCAGTTCTAGAAATAAAGAGCTTGTGAGGGATTTCTCAGTAAAGCTTACAGGATTATAAACTGACCACATGATATTAAATCTTGTCAACATAGTACATTCAGAAAAATAGGTACACCCATAGAGGAGCATTATACACATTTTTCTGCAACACCAGTGGC
Source organism: Phyllomedusa bahiana (assembly GCA_025379985.1). Taxonomy (NCBI): domain Eukaryota; kingdom Metazoa; phylum Chordata; class Amphibia; order Anura; family Hylidae; genus Phyllomedusa; species Phyllomedusa bahiana. The sequence goes on from JAODAL010040684.1 coordinate 8,718, forward strand.
ATTACACAGGTGGTCAGACAAAAGGTGACAGGTGACGCCATGTCATACCTGATCAGCACTGCAAAATATAGGGCAGGGCGAAGCTGCCATCCACCTTCACATTGTCCCTTTGTTGCTTACAGCCACATTGAGGTGTAACAGAAAGTGTCAGAGCACACAAAGGCACTATGATGTTACAGGTCACAGTTTACAAAAGCTGCTAGCAAAGGGTATAAGGCTAGGTCTACACAGCAGTGATTTACTGGCAGATTTAGGTATTTAGAATCTGCAAAATCATGAATAGAAAATCTGAGTTGTAGTCAAAACCGGTCAGATTTTCTGAGGTCGGATTTGAAATCCAAAAATCAGATCGACAAATATAGAACGTTCTATAATCCGTTGTATTTCACTTGAAAACGGCAGATTACAGTACTGTTTAATTGAATGGGATGTCCGAAATTCAAAAACCAGTACAAAAAATGAAAACCCAAGTGTAAAATTGTGGTCGGATTCTGATTAGAATCCAACGAGTGTTTTGTCCTCTGCCATGTGCACGTAGCCTAAGGCTATGTTCACACGGGTGAAATTGGGACGTATTTTCGGCCCGTATTTCACGCTGTACTGCGTTAAATAGGGAAGAGATACGTCCCAGTCATTACGGTAATCCACAGTTCTCATAGAGAACTATGGATTACGTCTCCTCTCCCCGCTCGTACAATACGCCAAGCGGGGAGAGAAGTGACATGTCAATTACTAGCGGCGAATACACGCCGCTAGTAATGAATGTCTATGGGACAGGCGGGCTGCCGGACCCCTGCCCCGCGGGAGCTCGTGATGATCGGGGCGAGCTCCCGAAGTCCCGGCATAATCGTGGGGCATAATCACGCCCTGCAATTATGCCGTGTGAACATAGCCTATTGTGCACATTTCTACCTCTTGTGACCCCCAAAGGGACAAGGAGGACAGCAGGTGTGCCATGCATTATGTTTACTGCTAGACCCTCCACTGTCCCCTTAACACTCAGAGCATGTGGCAATGGTATACACACTGCTCAAAAAAATAAAGGGAACACTTAAACAACACAGTGTAACTCCAAGTCAATCACACTTACACACACTGTAAAATCAACTGTCTGTATTGATTCATAACTGTCCAGTTATGAATTAATATGGATTGTGAATCAATTTCTCCTGCTGTTGTACAAATAGAACAGACAACAGGTAGAATTGATAGGCAATTAGAAGACAACCCCTATAAAGGAGTGGTTCTGTAGGTGGTGACCACAGACCATTTCTCTCTTCTCATCATTTTTGGATGTCTGGGTCCTTTTTGCATTTTTTATTTCAATTAAATTATTTAATGCATGAGGAGTTTTTTAAAACCCCACAGAATTTGCCTCGGGAAGCCCCCAAATTTCCAATTTAAAAAACAAAAAAACCTTTTAATTTTTCCCCCCCTTTTAAACACTTTTAACCTTTTTTATCTCCTTCCAAACTCCCCAAATAAACCCAATTTTCCCCCACTTTAACCCCCCCCAAACCCACAAACAAACCCATTTTACAAACCCTTCCCCCCTTTATTTCCCCCACCAAAAAAACTAAAACCCCCCCCTTTTTTAAAATTATAAAACTTCCACAATTTTTTAACTAAAAAAACAATAATAAAAATTTTAATTTTTAAATTCCTTAACACACAACCCCCTAATAACCAAAAAAATTTAAAAAATTTTTTAACAAAACTTCAAATTCCATACTTTAAATTTTACCCCAAACCAAAAAAATCAAAAATTTTTTCCCTTTTATTTAAAAATACCTTAAATCTTTCTTTATCATCCTTCTTAAATTTTTTAATCCCCCCCTTAAAAAATAAAAACCAAACCCCTTCTCTTAAAAAATTGGTTTTAAAACCCCCGGGGCCCCTACCCCCCCTTTTCCTAAATAATCCTCCCAAACAAAAACCATTTTAAAACAAACCCCCCAAAAGGATCATAAAATACCAGGGCCTTTGGCACAAAAAACCGTTTTTTTTTTCCCCCCTCAGAAACCATTTTGGGATTTACCACGCCTTTATGGGGCCCACGCCTTTTCTTATGGCCCCCCGGGGCCCGGTTGTGGAAATCTCAGTCCCCCTGCCCCCTTGGAAACCGGGAAAAGGGCCCCTTTGGTGCGTGCGGGGGGATTTCCCATATTTTGGGGTTTTATGAACTCCCCATGCCCCGCTTTAAAAAACCTGGGTTCGCCTATAAATCTTTATGAAATATGGGAAAAGCGCCCCCGGGACGGGTTTGGGATTGATTAAAGCCCTTAAATTTTGAGTTTGAGCTAGCATTTGTTAAAGTGCAAAATTAAAAAAAGGGAAAGATTTTCTTTTGAGGAATAAAAGAGTCCTGCGTCCCCAACTTTCCTACCAAAAGGGATTTACAATGGGTTTGATTACTTTTGTAAATTGAGTTTTTCCTGGGTGGGGAAAGCTGGGTTCTGACTAGATGAGGTTGGAAGAGGTCTGTCTTTTTGAGTCAATTTTCTTCTCAAAAGGGGATGTACATCATTTTGCAAAGGCCTTTGTGGCAAAAAGGGTTAGCTAAAATTGAAACTGTCAGCACCCAGTGTCCAAAAACTGGGCAAAAGCAGGCCATTTCCCCCGGGAGAACTGGAGGGGGGGCTGTATGAGGGAAAAAAACCCCGTAGCAGGGCCGCTCCTCCCCCCCTTTTGTGAAAGGGAAAGGAAACGGGAAAAGTTGCAGTGCCAGAGCCTGCAAATTGACCTTTCCGGCAGCCCCCTGATTTTGTGTCTGTCAAATGTCAGAAACGGAAACCCCATGAAGGGGTATGAGGGGCCCAACGGCCCCAACAAGTAGATGTACTACTTACAGCCGAACACCATGCAGGACGATTGGCATTAGCCAGAGAACACTAAGATCTGAGGATTCAACATTTGTACCCTGTGCTCTTCACGGATGAGAGCAGATTCACACTGAGCATGTGACAGTCTGGAGACACCAGTGGAGAACGTTCTTTCTGCCTGCAAAATCCTCCAGCATGGACCGGTTTGGCAGTGGGTTTAGTTGGTTTTGGGGAGGCTTTTCTTTGGAGGGCCTCCAGTTCCCCCATGTGCTTGCTAGAGATTTCCCCGACTGCCTTAGGTACCCAAAGGTTTGGAAACCCTTTCCCGAAACCCCTTTTGAGACCCCTATGCAGATGCAGGGGGGGGCCCTGGGCTCCTTTGTTCATGACAATGTTTTGGTCGCATTTGCTGAGTGTCAGCAGTTCCCGATGATGAAGGCATTTATGCTTTGGACTTGCCTGCCCCTTCCCCAATGATCAAACTTGGGCATTTCCCCTGAAAAACGGATCGCCTGAAATTTGATTTTCCACTTTTATTTAAGTATCATTCCAAACCCCCGACCTCCTGGGGGACTTGATTTTATTTTTTTTTTTATTGTTTCCCGAATTCCCCCCCCAAAGTTTGCATGGGAATTTAGCAATTCTTTTTGTGTTTAAAATTTTAAAATTGCTTTTCTGGTCATTTTGTTTTCTTAAAAAGACCTACACATTAAATCTATATATGTCCAAATTTAAATAATAAGAAATTTCCACTTTTTCAGCAAGAAAGAGACAAAAACCTTTGGCATAGACAAATTAAAAAAAAAAAAAAACACAAAAACACTTCCAGAAGGTAAATTTTGCTTGGGGTAAAGGAAAACATTCCCATTCAAAAAAAAGACAAAACCATAAAACACAAGATAAACCGCCTGATAAACCTGCTTTTGGTTGATAGCATTGTAAACACTGTAACACTCAAATACCAAAAAAAAAAAAAGGGGGGGAAAAAAGCTAAAATTTATGACGTCTGATGGGTTTTTGGGTTTTTAGCCAAGATAACTCTAAAAAGTAAGTTAGAAGAGGAAAAGAGCTATCACACCAATAACCCACTTGATTTGGTATTTCACCCTTTACTGCACATGTGGGGGGGCCACCCTTATGGATTCCCCTTTCAAAGGTTTAAATGAACATCGAATGTCCATAGAACTGATTAATTCCCAGTGAGTGTAGAAGAAAGCTTGTCATAGAAAAACCTTTAAAGCCACATTTAAGATGTGACATGAACATGGCCTGAACTGATTATTGATGGAAGAATAATTCAGGGTGTCTAAATGATTCGAGCTGTAATGAATTTGTAGGCGAGGCCTCTTTAGAAGGAAAAAAAAAGGGTTGCACTGTCCCTTTTTAGGGACAATTGTTTTTTGCCGTTTCGGGTTCCCCGCGTCTCAAAACGCATAAACATGAAGAGAACATTTAGACACGCGAGGCCTGTTTCTTGGAAACCCCTTTGGGCCTTTGGAAAATTTTAATGAAAATTTTAATGGAGATTATTTTTGGGGTGAATAGTCGATAGGATAATTTAAAGGGGGTGAACCTTTGAAACCTTCTTCTCGGAATAATAGGGAATGGTTTTTTCGATCAATTTTAATACACTTCATTACCCACTGTAATCTGATATTCTCAATCTCAATTCCAAAAAAAACAATCGCCCTAAAAGCTACAAAATAAGACACAGCGATTGCCCTGCCCTATACATATTTGCCAATACTTTAACTTATCGCTATATACATGAAGCTAGGCTGTAACTGATAGCACCAGGGTCAGCATTGGGAATAGCCCCAGGGGCTAGGTATAATAGCTACTTCAGCACCCCTTATAGCACATGTCAATCTTAAAGGGGTTGTCTTGCTACAAAGATTAGCTTTTAACTGTTGGGTCCTAAAGAGCGTTTTTCCCAAATATAATGCTTGTTTTTTTTTTTTGTTAAGGGTTTAAAGTGGTTTTATCACCTTCTGTGCCTCTCTGGTTCCCCAAGTGGCCGACCTGTGATTTTCCTTACCCCCCGCTTTTTTGTTCTATCGAAAGAAAGTGATGTTCCACGGTCCTGGCAGCAGTTGAGGCTTGTGTTTTTGATCTTGCAGACAAAAGAAAATAATTACTCATGTTTACATTAGCTCAGCAGCTTCTCCGGCCCTCGGAAGGTAATCTATAAAATCTAGACTAATCTAAAAACTTGACAGTTTACAAAAGGGAAGTGACAGGGCAAAGCAGCATTATTTCATTCATGCATGCTGTGAAACTTTGAGATGAGACAACCCCTTTAAAGCTTTCATGCCAAATCCAGCCCGCCATGTCATTTTCTGTGGCCCATGAGCTTAGGATAGAAAAGCCAAGATGGACTTTTCGGGATACTGAAGAACCATGTCCATTTTCCATGGGGAGGCAGAAAGCCCGGCAGGAAGAGGGCACAGCAAGGAGGGACGAAAAAACTATTCGCAACTTAAGACAGTACCCAGAGTTGACAACCCTACCCAGGCACCCTAGTCAGCCTCCAATGGCCCTTTAAGGTCAACTATAATACTAACATGGAGTCGGTGGAAAGGAGTTGGACACCTCTATTCTTAGCTACCTGTTCCTGTGGGTTTTCTATTTGGAGAAACCCCGCAGTAACCATAAAGGCAAAGCCGTAGCCTCTGCTGTGACAACTGGTGGAAAGAGCGGGCACTGTATTCATTGTGGTAAAAAGGAGGGGGCATGCATTGGTGTAAATGGTTGGTTTAGCTATGTTTTCTTTTGGGTAGTAAAAACTGTGAAACGCTGCAGAACATCTTTCTTTTAGAGCGGCCAGGACAGCTGTGAAACATTGAAAATAAATTAAATGCCCTTTGTCCAGTAGCTGGGAAGATGTTTTACACTGTTATTGTCAGAATAGTTTCCCGAACAAAAAACAAATGTCCCGACGTACACATGCTTTGGGAAAATTTCCCCTAAGAAGGCTTTTGGGCCACCAGCATAAAGTCTAAAAACACCTGGCAGATCAAAACATTTCCAATGAGCACCAATAATCCAGCAGGTCAAGGGTGCTAGTTTCATCGTTACCTTTATCCACTATGTTGAAAGTTATCAAAACTGTCCGCAAAAGGGGGCCCCAAGCGGAATTTTTTCATCACAGGTCCGATTAGTTTTAGATGTACTAAAATTATCCGTCCCATGGACACCTTTAGCTTACTCGCTGGTAGCTTACATGCTACGAGCATATTACAAACATAATTGTGAACAGCCCCTACATTTTTAAAGGAATTGTCACACTACATTGATTCATCTTACCTCAGTCCTGTTTTCTTGGTTTCAGTTTGAATTCAGAGGCGTGTTTACTGCTTTCTACTAGGCTGCAGTAGAAGCCAGGTCTGTAGCTATAGCAACTAGTGCTGGCAGCCTATCATGAGGGATAAAACAGGTCTGTAGCTATAGCGATCTGAGGAGCTAATGCAGCCCATACAAGAGGAGATATCTAGGAATAGATAGGACACTAGTAATGAACATATATTGCAAAGTGACTTGTTTTTGCAAGATCTTTAACATAAAAAAGCAATCCCTGTAGTGAGACAACCCCTTTAAGTCCAACTTCCAATAGCTACAGCTTTCGTAAAGGAGCGGACAAAAGCAATGGTAAAGGGGAGGAGGGTTATGGTAGGGCCATCTTAACATTACTATAGACCTCAATTGGGCCCTGCCTAAGCACATGGAATTACATTAGACCACGCCTCTAACCACAGCCAAATATGACACCACATCAGTTCATGCCTATAACCCCCCTCAAGCACAACCAATCATGCCCAGTTTCCTCCAGCAGACCAGGGCTAGACAGAGGCTGTTTTTAATCAGAACAGAGTATAGCTAGGACCCACATGCCTAGAAAAGCATGAAGCATGGAAAGGCATTGAGAGAGGTAACATTGTGTAACATAGGTCCCCATCTGAACTGAGGCCACCTTGCTGTTGGCGGATATGCTCCAAAAGTTTTAATCAAAAATGTGCACCAGGAGCCTCCAATTTTTATATATACTATAAGCAGCAGAAATGCTGTTTGAAATACTTCATATATTCAGTGTTTATATATCTCTTTGCGTCTGCAGAGTGCTGCTGGTTGTTTCTGTGTTAAGTTGATAGGGTCTATAAAGACGTATTTATATAAAATATTGTATATAAATACAAGCTTTAAGACAATGTTCTATGGATGATACCTGTAAATGATGGTTACACAGTTACCAAATAACACAGTTGTGCAAGGAACAAATTCTAGCATACCTCTTAACGCTTGGGGCCCCTATACTTATGGGGCCAGTGGGCAACTGTCTAGTGTGACCAACGAATAGGACATCCTCGGTTATTGGTTCTCATTTACTGCATTTTTCAGACTATAAGACGCGCCTACGTTTTAGAGGAGGAAAATAAGGGGAAAAAAAAGTGTGGTAAAGCATTTCATGTAAGTAGATATAGCCACCAGTAGGTAGACACAGCCCCCTATAGGTAGCTATAGCCCTCCTGGTGGTAGGTAGGCAGGTGTATAGGTTAATAAAAAAAAAATGAGTAATGCGTATATACCATTTTTCTTTTTTTGTACCCTAACACTACCTGTACGGGGAGTCAACAGCACTGTGGGTAGAGACACAGCACTATGGGGGAGATTGGAATTTTTTTGAGAAAGCATTTCTGCTACTCTTAAATACATGAAAACTTGAGGTTCTTAGTGTACATTTTGATCAAAACTGTAAAGACCCATCTGCCACAGCAAGGCTTCCTCAATACAGAGGGGAACCTACTCAATAATGTTACCTCTCTTGGAGTCTGTTCAGACCTCCATATCTCAGGGAGAGGAGATCTCAGCTATAAACTGCTCTTGATTAAAAACAGCCTGTGTGGATGGGCGGCGTGCAAAACCACAATGGGGGAAAGTTTTTAGGATGTGCCAACCAAACTTTATTTTTAGCACTATGGGGAGAAACACGGCACTCCTCTTGAGATAAGCGGTGCCCCACCCAGAGAAATGACCTGCGCTCTGCATTCAAACTAAAAGAGTTCTATTGCGGCATTTGTGCGTATAATGGCACGTATACACTATGTGCTGTGGTTTTAGAAATACGCACTGGCCAGCACATACGTCTAAAACGCTCTGTGCTGGCTCCCATAGACATTCACTTTCAGCACTGGGAAGAAGTGACAGGTCACTTCTTTCTCCCAACGCATAACATGCATCAGGGAAAAAGGTATATAATCATAACTCTCAATGAGAGCTATGAATTACCGTATCTGTGGTGTGTAACTCAGGCGTATTGCAGCACAATTACTCCACACAGAGACGCCATGTGAACATACTTTAAGACATACAACTATTTTCCCCCCCAATTAAGGGGAAAGAAGTGCGTCTTATAGTACGAAAAATACGGTATTCATTTCATTTGGATTTCTATTTCATATACCACAGTACAGTAATTATTGACATTGTGCACCCCAGAGGCAAGAGGGAGCAATCTAAAATACACATTACCCTTTCTGCATGTTTTTGGAGTGTGGGAGGAAACTGATGCAAACATGGCTAGAACATACAAACTCCATGAAGATATTGTCCTTATTAAGAAAAGCCTGTTAATGTACAGAATCTTGCAGACAATGCTCTATGGGAAAAATGTATCCAAAGAAATGAACCAGCAGCACTCTGCAGGCGCTAAGAAAGAAGAAGACGTCTATTTATGACCACCTCCGACCTACAGGAGAGCTTTGGAAGTGGTTTAGACACATAAGCCATTACAGACACTAATCTGTATACAGCTGTTCTGGGATTCTTGCCCCTCCTCAGTACAGAGCAGAAGAAGAAGGGGAAATGTTAACAGGAGCCAAAAGAATTAGGGCTAAGACAAGTGACTGCAAAAAACCCCTGGGGCTTAAAATCCCTTTTCCCAAAACTTTTTAAAAAAAACTTTTTTTCAAAAAAAAAAAAAGGGTTGTCTCACAAACATTGATCATCTACCTCAGTTCCTGTTTTTTGGGTTTATTTTGGGAATTCGGGGAAATTTTTACTGGCTTCTACGGGGCTAAAGCAGAAGCCAGGTTGAAAAGAAAAAGCAACCAGGCGGCTGGCAGCCAATAAGGTGATACCAAACAAGTCGTGGGCTTTTAAAACCACAGGAGCTGATGCACCCCAAAAAAGAGGAGATATTCAGAATAGGTAGGACCCCTTTTTAAATTTATAAACTTTATTGAAAAAAGTGATTTGATTTTTGCAAGATATTTAATATAAAAAGCAATCATTATAGTGAGACAACCCCTTTATGTATTGAGTGCAGTGCATTAAACAATGATTAAAGGGGTTGTCTCACTACAAAGATTAGTTTTCAACATTTAGGGAACAAAATAAAGGGAATTTTTCCAAAACATTGCTGTTTTTTATTTGCTTTTTTTGGGGAGATAAGAAATTTCATTTTGCTCTGAGGCACACTTTTTTCCCTTCTCATTTTTTAACCCCCCCGCCTCTTCCCCTTTCCCTCTCTCCCTTTTTGGTTTTTTAAAGTTTTTTTATTTTAAAAAGGGGACCAAATCAACTCCCTTTATGCTGCCTGAACAAAGGGCCCCCATGAAAAGCTGGGGTTTTTTCCGGTCAAAAACAAGGGGGTTTTTAAACCCGAAACCCCCCCCCCCCCCCTCGCCCCCCAATAAAACACCCAGGGGAAGCGGGGCCCGGGAAAGGGGGGATTTCGGTTTTGTGGGGGCCTTCTCCCTGCCCCCCAGCTTGATGACGCGGCCCTTTTTTTTTGGGTATATAGGGGAGGGGTCGGGAAAAGCTGGGGCGAGGGAGAGAAAGCCAACATCAGATTTCGTCTTCCTCACCGGGAAAAACTTGGGGGTTTGTTTTAACTTGGGACGCTGCAGCTTTTTGGGGTAAAAAGACACGGGGGTTTAGGATTGGGTAACCTCCAGTTTATTTCATGCGCCCGCTTTAAAAGGAGCGAAAACTAAACAGGTTCCCTTTAAGCTCTGAACCCCTCTGATTTATAGATAAGTTTTTCCTGTTTCCCCATAAAAAGTGAAATTTAAGAAGAGCTGTGAATAAGGAGGGATATGCTAATTCCCCTGGGTATAGAACCATCCACATTTTAACCAAAGGGAAAAGACAGGGGCATGAAACTGAAGGGCCTTTTTGCTTTGTGAAAAAATTGGGGAGACAACGCTTTAAAAAACCCGGAAACTTTTGTTACATTTTTGTTTTTTTTTCAGTTTGTACAGGTTTAAAAACTGGGTTTTTTCCTATTTTTAAAATATTTTTTTTTGAATGGCATCTCTTCAAGTCTTCAAAGTGAGGGCCCTTCCCAAAAAATTAAAAAAAAAAACCAAAAAAAAAAAAAAGGGGGTTTACTTTTAAACCCCCTGGGTTTTCAAATTTTTTGAAAATTACCAACTTTACACAGTTTTTCAAGAGTTTTAAAAAACCCCCCGAACCAACCCCTCAAGTGCAAAGAAAAAATTAACCCATACTTACCCCTCCCAACACCACCGTTTCAGCGCTGACAGAGCACCCCCTTTTTACCCCGGGCCCCATACGATCATGTAAAAATTTTTTTGGGTCACATGATGCGCAGGCATTCCAATTTACCTCTTGGCCCATGGTTTTTACCTGAGGCATGTGAAACCCCAGAGGTCAAATGATTGGCTGCAGCAAACATTGATCAATTAAATTAGTCATCATTTAGGAAACCGGGGGAAAAACAATTTGGGAACGCACTGGAACCCGGGGGTGAAGGGAGAAAGGGGGGTTTTTGGTAATTTTCCGTTTAGCCCTGGGAGGGTTTTGGAGGTTTTTTAAAAATTTTAGTAAAACCCTTTAAAATTAAAAAATTTAAAAGATGTAAAAATTTGGCACAAATAGCATCTCCCTAATATGTTGTTACAGGATCATCTCCTGTTCACTTTAGAGTGCCAGTAAAAACATTCCTGACTGTGCTTTGTTGTAAAGAGGGCCCAAACTCTCTATAAACAGAAAAGGGGAAAAAACACGGGGGCACAGCACCTTCTTTTCCCGTGATAAGTGGGGGTAACTTGGGAAAAAGTTCCCCTATTGCAGTGGGACCCCCACTTTTGTATTGGGTTTTCATTGCTTCTCTATACATGGCCTCGCAGTCAGACTGGGCTAAGTCACATATGGTTCCCTCAACTTTTTAATTCCATAGGCAAACACAGTTATTGGGAGGGGTTTTTCAAGACTCTGGGTGATACGGAGTTGCTTTAGTCGGTAAGTAATGTCTAAAGACTGTATTGTTTACAGTACGGGCACTGAGATCCCAATCTGTCATCTTTTGTGGCGACTTAAAGTAGTATTCCCACCAAAAGTTTAGTTAAAAGGGGGTTTTGCCAAAAAGGATTTCTGTATTTTTTTGCTTCAGCTTTCAGGGTTCAGGGGGATGGTAAATTTTTTTGACTGCAATCCTGGACCCGCGGCTTGTATACCATGCCTTTTCCCCAGTGGCTCTTCTGTCAAAAAAAGGTCTGTTTTGTAAAGAGCTGTTAGTTTTGTTGGAGTGGTTGCATTCGGCCTTCAGCTAGGGTGCTAGGTTCAAAATCTGCGGGAAACCCAAAATGTTTTTTTTTTTTTCTCAATGCCATGCCCCTTTTGGGGTTTCTTTCTTTATTTGCACTGTTGACAAATTAAAGGGAATACAGAGGACAGGCGAGAATGACACCCCTTGGGGTTAAAACACTCGATAAACAGGGAGGGTTGTGATTACTAAGGGGGAAGAGATGACAGTACTGCTGGAGGAGAGGTGTTTGACTGAGGAGTTCATCACGCGTTCTTTTAAGACAAAATGTCCCCTATGTCGAAAGGTAGCGGCTAATACAAAGATGTTACAGAATTTTCAAACCCTTAAGCCCCAAGCCTGAAAAGGCCTTAAGGACCAGCTAAACTTTGTAGTTTTTGCCTCCTTGCGTTTCAACAGTCGTAACTTTTGTATTTTTTTAAGTGACGCAGTTGTTGGGCCCCCGTTTTAGCGGGGGAAGTTTATTTTCAAGGGCACAGTTTTTAAATTTGTTTTTAATTATTTTTTACACCATTCTTTTACACTAAATGACCGTTAGTTTAATTGTCATTATTACAGAGTGTTTAAAACCTAATATGGTAGGGTTTTTTGTGTGTGCTGTATGCACAATAACTTTTATAAATGTTTTTTTTTTTTATACTTATGTAGTTTTACTTTTTTTTTATCCCATTAAGGGGATAAATATATCACACGTGTGCCATGACCGCAGGCTTCCCATACAAAGCCCTGGGATACTCAGGTCCCCCCAAACTGACATACAGAATTCCCCGGCTCCATTGGGGCCCCGGGTTCCCCATCCCAAACAAGCAGGGGAATGCCCTCTTGCTGTCAGGCTTTTTTAAGGGGAGTTGGGGGGGGGGGCCCCCCAATTCACTTTCAATTCCTCCGGCATATCCAGAAAGATGTGCATGTGCCCCTTTTTTCTGCCGTGTTCAATAACAGCGGGGGGGCTAGGGAATCATAGTCTCTTGGACCCGTAATTACAGGACTATTTCAGGGCACATTGAGGCCAGTTGCGCCCCCAAATACGTCCCGAAAGACACTGTGTAACATCCCTTGCAAAAAACTAAAAAAGTGAAAAATGGTCGATTTGATTTAAACCCAAAGAGATTTTATCCCCTGCCCCTGGGAAAGGCAAAATTGGGGTTAGGGATACTTTTTCAAAACAAAGCACTTAAGTGAATTTAAGGCAGTAAGCCTTGGATCTCAGCTAGACGGTTTTTTGGCTATCAGGTTTAAGGAATAGTCTGGCTTTCCTCACACCTGTTACACCGTGGGTGAGGAACAAGTCAGGCTGTGCCCCGGGAGGGGGCGGGACGGGGCTGGCCCTCGTTCTTTTTGGGTCCTACATTTTAAAAACGACAGATTTCCACATCTGTGGTGTATTACTAAGCAGAACATCAGGTCCGTGCCCCGTCAGGGCTCCCTTTTGGCTGCCGGGGTTTAGTATGTTCATTTCTAATCCACAACGCCCATTCCTTTTCGTGTGCTAGAAAAACAAACGGGCCCCTCCGGTAATTCACTCCTGCAGCAGCCCCCTTAAATTTTAACCTATAAATATTGCCAGAGATCACATCAGCAGCAAAGACGCCGCAAAAACAATCCCTGTTTCGGAAAAAAGCCATTAGGTTTAAAAGTTCTCCCAGGAAAAGATTTCCCGGTTCGGACCCGCAATTTTCTCTGCAGTTTCCCTTTCAAAACTTTCTATTATTCTCTGTTATCAGCCACTCTATATTCATTATCTTATTATGCCCGGTTTTTTTGGGGACCTTTAAATTTCCATTTCGAAATTTTTGAGATTTAAGGGCTTTTTCCTAAACTCACAAGGGAAAAGGCCCCAAAAAATTTAAAAAAAAATTTTAAATTAAAAATATAAACCCATATTGTTGGGTTTTTGTGTTCTAAAGTGCGTGTTTATTTTAAAAAAAACCCGGTCATAAATATTTTTAAATTTTATTCTATATATAACCAAAACCAACGAAAATTTTTCAGCTAGAGGTGGGGTATGGGACACATAATTTTAAATAAAACTCCCATATGTGTTTTTATGTATCTATGTGTTTTATATAAATTTCTTGTGATTTTTGTGAAAATTACATAAATATATATATATACACACAGATATATATATACATAAATAAATCTCTATATGTGTGTATATCTATGCGAGTGTTTACATAAATATCTGTGTGTACACAAATATATATATATATATATATATATATACATACACACACATATTTATACAGCTAGAGGTGTGTTTGTATACATATATAAATAAATCTCTATATGTGTGTATAAATCTATGTATGTGTTTATATATATATACACACATACAGAAATATATATATACACACACAATATAAATGTGTGTGTGTCTGTATATGTATATATATTTCTGTATATGTGTATATATCTTTCTGCATGTGTATATATATATATATATATATATATATATATATATAAATTGTGTATATTATATATATATAAATCTCTCTATGTGTGTGTATATATTATATATACTCACACACAAATAGATTTGTACACACACACCTTTAGCTGTATATGTGTGTGCTATATACAGCTGTATATCTATCCATCTATGTATATAGCTATAGATTGTACACACATAGAGATTAATATCCAGCTATAAATATCATCCTGCAGGACGGCTCCAGTACAAGTCGTGGTGCAGGTGGGTGGGGCTTATTGATCGCAAACAATCCGACCAGACGAGAAGTTCAGGCGTTCCCTGGAAAGATCTCTAAATAGAGTAACATCCCGTCGCCTCCTTATCTGCCCCTCAGAGATGGGGTCTCTGCCTCAATCAGTCTGGATACTTTTGGAGCAAACGTGATTCAGAACCAAGTAATGAATGAAGAGCCCTGACTGCTGGGAGACCATTGAGAAGTATAAGCAGTGCAGGCAGTAGCTGCTTTCACTTCCGCTGCAGACCTTGAATGGCTTATCCACCTGCACTAAAGTCATACACCCGGGCTTTCCAAGGCGGCGGCCCTTTAATGTGCTCCTGACCCTACAGTACAATGCATCAAATACTTAATGTATAACAAGGCATGGGACATTACTCACACATATGTAAGCTGTGGCCAGAACTATTCATAGCAGCCTGCTGAGAAGGAGCAATCACAGTACAGATAATACCGCCACATATCATAGAACTGTGCTGGATTGCAAAACGCCACCAACTTGCCAGACCCCAGAACTGGTACAAGTTCTTGCCCCTGAACCAGTGCGCTATGGCTATGTCCAGGTAATACACAGGTAATGATCATGTATATGGACTTCCTGCCGGTAACCCTATAGGACAACACTAAAGTCTGACTCTGATGCTGAAGAAGAGTGAAGAAATCAGGCGATACCTTTTTCAGGCTAACTGAATATATTTGATGGTGAGCTTTCGAGAGAACTAGCTCCCTTCTTCAGACATGATGTTATACAAGAAACTGAAAATTTACAGACTTTTATACACAAAAGACATGGACCTTCAAAGGAACTTAGAATTCTTAAAAATAACAAAATGCAATATAAGCAGAGAAGTCTGATGCTGATAACAATAGCTGGTATCCACCTGCGCAGTAGTGTCCCTAAATAATAGCGCTGACCCAGCAGTAATCTACCCTCCCAATGGAGCTCATCAACTCCGGAACAAGTTAGAAAAGTGACCTGGAGCCCACTGGTCCCAAGAGCTTGCGCTCTATCAGATCCCCCACTAGTAGATCACTTCGGGTTACATTAAGTACCATCTGACAGGAGTGACCCTGCAGCTACCGGTCACATGACACCGCTTACCTTCCACCCTGAGCACGGCGCAGGCAGTGAGGGCGCAGAGGAGGAGCGTGCCGGCTCGCTGCATGCTGCTGCTCGGCTTGGCTCGGTTTTAGCTGCTCCAGGAGGATCTCACACTGGGACTGTTCCTGGAGCCTGAGATTGCAGATTACAGTCACATGACCCCGGGGCTCCGCCAATCAGCGCTGGGTGTGAGGCAGAGGAGGCAGCAGAGCTGTGGATACAGCGAGGGAGGGGGCGGCTTGTTGTGTCTGTGCTGCTGCTGCTGTCACGTCTCATTGTCTCCCTGTCACCACCCGGGGGAAGGTGGACGAAGCTGAAGTTGGTTTCTTATTCACCAGTTTCTTATTCGCAGGAAAATATTTTTTTGTTTTTAAAAAGGATAATAGTAAAACTTCTCAGCTTAATACATGTTATTACAATGGTGTGGACATGTTATTACAATGGCGTGGACCGAGGAGATTATAACATATCACACAAGTGCCATATATATAAAACTGTCATGAAAGTGGGCAGACATGTAGTTTTCACTGATTTGAATAAGTAACTGGTGTTTTAAAGGGTTAATTGACTTTGGGCCACTGATCCCACACCGCCTTCATACCAATAGGGATGCTCCACATCAAGTTCAGTTTAGTCCAGCCAGGACCAAAGTGGTTCTGGGAACTAAAACTGGCATTAAAGCGGGCAGACGAGCAGTTTTCACTGAGTTGAATAAGTAACTGCCGTTTTTATAGGGTTAAATGACTTTGGGCCACTGATCCCACACTGCCATCACACCAATAGGGATGCTCCACATCAAGTTCAGTTTAGTCCAGCCAGGCCCAAAGTGGTTCTGGGTATTAAAACTGGCATTAAAGTGGGCAGTTTTCACAGAGTTGAATAAGTAACTGGTGTTTTTAAAGGGTTAATTCAGGAGTGAAGTTGTTTTCTTGCTCATCCAGCTTCTGGGTCTGGGCTGAAGTCACTTTCTTGTTGGTCCAGTTTCTGATTCAGGGCTGAAGTAACTTTCTTGTTGCTTCAGTTTCTTAATTGGGGCTGAAGTTGGTTTCTTGTTGGTCCAGCTTCTGATTTGGGGCTGAAGTTGGTTTCTTGTTGGTCCAGTTTCTAATTCAGGTCTGAAGTTGCTTTCTTGTTGGTCCAGTTTCTAATTCGGGGCTGAAGTCGCTTTCTTGTTGGTCCAGTTTCTGATTCAGGGCTGAAGTCGCTTTCTTGCTCGTCCAGCTTCTGATTTGAGGCTGAAGTTGCTTTCTTGCTCGTCCAGCTTCTGATTTGAGGCTGAAGTTGCTTTCTTGTTGGTCCAGCTTCTGATTCGGGGTTGAAGTCACTTTCTTGTTGGTCCAGTTTCTAATTCGGGGGTGAAGTCACTTTCTTGTTGGTCCAGTTTCTAATTCGGGGGTGAAGTCGCTTTCTTGTTGGTCCAGTTTCTGATTCAGGGCTGAAGTCACTTTCTTGTTGGTTCAGTTTCTTAATTGGGGCTGAAGTTGGTTTCGTGTTGGTCCAGTTTCTAATTTGGGGCTGAAGTCGCTTTCTTGTTGGTCCAGTTTCTAATTCAGGTCTGAAGTTGCTTTCTTGTTGGTCCAGTTTCTGATTCCGGGCTGAAGTCGCTTTCTTGTTGGTCCAGTTTCTGATTCAGGGCTGAAGTCGCTTTCTTGTTGGTCCAGTTTCTAATTCGGGGCTGAAGTTGCTTTTTTTTTGGTCCAGTTTCTGATTCGGGGCTGAAGTCGCTTTCTTGCTCGTCCAGCTTCTGATTTGGGGTTGAAGTCGCGTTCTTGCTCCTCCAGTTTCTGATTTGGGGTTGAAGTTGGTTTCTTGTTGGTCCAATTTCTTTTTTTTTTACTCATTAAATTTTTCATTGAAGAAAATTTTGTTTACAGAGAAAGAAAAACAGGACATAGTCCAGAAACTAACCCAAACAAAAACAGGTAGAACAATAAGGGGCCGTTCACACGGCTTATTTCGGGCACGGATTCCAGCCGTACTGTGCTGCAATACGGCTGGAATCCGTGCCAGCCATTACGGCAATCCACAGTTCTCATAGAGAACTATGGATTCCGTGACATGCACATTATCCCGGCGGGATACGCGCCGTGGATAATGGCTGTCTATGGGGCCCG
Organism: Phyllomedusa bahiana; assembly: GCA_025379985.1. Taxonomy (NCBI): domain Eukaryota; kingdom Metazoa; phylum Chordata; class Amphibia; order Anura; family Hylidae; genus Phyllomedusa; species Phyllomedusa bahiana. The sequence goes on from JAODAL010040684.1 coordinate 26,030, forward strand.
CGAGCTGCCGCCCCCGCCCCTGCCCCGCCCCATACTCAAGCTGTAATTGCGGGCGAAATCCGTCCCGCAATTACAGCTTGAATAAGCCGTGTGAACCCCGCCTAACAAGCCATGTAGTACTAGAAAATTAAAAGCAAAGCATCATGCATGATAAACAAAGCAGATAAGTCTACTTCTTTAAAACCACAGTTTCTCTTTTTATATAAGGAATGCAAGTAAATTCTAAATAACAGTACACAGGTAAGGAAGTAATCATAGAGCATTAATTAGCAAAAGTCGAGCTCATCCAAATCTCCCACTTTCGTCTCTTTTTCGACACTAAGTGGGGGGGAGTTATGAGATTCAATTCGCTGTGAAATTACATATTAACCCTATTGACAACCTCTATGAAGTTTGGTGTGAGGGATGACTTCCAATAACTAGCAATGCTGAGTCTGGTAGCAATTAAAATATGCTGAATCACCGTTTGATAAGAATAAGGGATATCATCCATACCAATTTCTAATAATGCAATAATAAATTGTGGACAATATAATTGCTGAATCAATCCCTCTACCCTGATCCATAAAGTTGTAATCACTGGGCATGACCACCACATATGTGACAAAGAACCAGCCATACCGCAGTTTCTCTCTTGTTGGTCCAATTTCTAATTCGGGGCTGAAGTTGCTTTCTTGTTGGTCCAGTTTCTGATTCAAGTCTAAAGTCGTTTCCTTGTTGGTTCAGCTTCTGATTCGGGGCTGGATTCGCTTTCTTGTTGGTCCAGTTTCTAATTTGGAGCTGAAGTCAGTTTCCTGTTGGTCCAGTTTCTAATTCGGGGCTGAAGTCGCTTTCTTGTTGGTCCACTTTTTGATTCGGGCTGAAGTCGCTTTCTTGCTCGTCCAGCTTCTGATTTGGGGCTGAAGTCGGTTTCCTGTTGGTCCAGCTTCTGATTCAGGGTTGAAGTAACTTTCTTGTTGGTCCAGTTTCTAATTCGGGGCTGAAGTCACTTTCTTGTTGGTCCAGCTTCTGATTGGGGCTGAAGTCGCCTTCTTGCTCGTCCAGTTTCTGATTCAGGGCTGAAGTTGCTTTCTTGTTGGTCCAGTTTCTGATTCAGGGCTGAAGTTGCTTTCTTACTCACTTCATACTTTTTAATGGATTATTGGTCTGAAAGCTTCTCAGCATAATAAATGACATCACAGTGAGGCGGAGCAAGGAGAATGCAGCTTGGGAAACACTTCACAGCTGGTATAAAATGGGCAGTTTTTTTCAGTTTCTTTTTTTTTGCAAAAGTTTAAAATATCCAATAAATTTCGTTCGACTTCAGACTTGTGTCCCACTTGTTGTTGATTCTTCACAAAAAAAGTAAAATGTTATATCTTTATATTTTAAGCCTGAAATGTGGCAAAAGGTTGAAAGGTTTAAGGGGGCCGAATACTTTTGCAAGGCACTATATATGTGTGTGTGTGTGTTTGTGTATGTATATGTATGTGTGTATATATGTGTGTATATATAAATGTAGATGTGTATGTATATGTATATGTGATACATGTGTGTATGTATATGTGTGTATACATGAGTGTGTATGTATATGTGTGTATATGTGTGTATGTATATATGTGTATGTATTCGTGTTTGTATATATGTCTGTGTGTATGTATGTGTATTCATGTGTATGTATGCATGTATGTAAATGTGTATATATTATATATGTGTATGTATATCCACAATATCGCCCCATTAACGTCACTAAAACATAATCCTGCCCAGTGTGTCTCTTAGACATGTAAACTACAACCTGATGATGAGTTATATTTGAATATAATTTTTTTTATACCTGTCATTTGTCAGGGTTGCGTATGTTTTTAGCGAGCTGCTGTAGCCAGACTAAGGGTATGTTCACACTGCGTAAATTGAGGGGCGTATTTTGCGGTGTTTTTGTGCTTTAATACGCCCGACATGCTCCCCGCAATTACGGTAATTCATAGCGCTCATAGAGAGCTATGAATTATGTCAGTCTCCCCCGGCATACAATATGATTGTATTGTACACCAGGGTGAGAAGTGACAGGTCACTTCGTGGCGCTTACGTGCTGCTGATAGTGGAAGTGAATGGGGCCGGCCCCCGCTGTGCTTGGAAGTACGCGTTGAATGGTTCAGCGTGTACTTCCAAAACACATAGCGAACTGCGGCACGTACCTGTGTGCACCGCTATACGCCTGCTGTTGGAAGTAAGCACTGTCCGGCGTGTAATTTCAGCAGCACTCCGGCCCACCTCCCATCCACTTTCACTTTCCCCCCCCCCCAAAAAAAGTGGCATGTCACTTATTTTTATGGGCGGGTTCTGTGTGCCAGGGAAAACAACAAGTTATCATAGCAATCGCCGCTATGATTTTACCGTATTTGCGGGGTGCACATTGGGCGCATTACAGCACAGTTATGCCCCACAAATACGATGTGTATGTTCACACGACATAATGGGATGCTGGCCACAGTTTTTTCTGTGTAAAAATACATGCTGCAGTTCATGGGGCGTGAAAAATGCTGTGTGAACCCTGCCCTACTGAGCAAAACTTAACACAAAGGGCCGGGGCCCCTCATGTTTTGGGACCCTAGCAACGGCCCTGGTAAATATATTTCTAGAGGTGCTATTGACATATAATTATCACCAGATGTCGGTAATAACTCACACAATCCACACAGGCAAATCAATCAAATCTTAGATGTCCATAAATTAAATTATGTGTAATAATGAAATAACATGAAAATAACACAGGGAGCAAGTATTGAACACATGAAGATAGAGGTGAAAAAAGCCATGGAAAGTCATGACACCAGCTGAAGTCTACCAGTAATTAGAAAGCAATCCTGCCACATTGTGAAAAATAATATCAGCTGGTTCAACTGATGGCCTATAAAAACCTGTCTCATTAAAAAGGTGCCACAGAAGGAACATCTCATGATAGGTAAAACCAGTGAGCTGTCTCAAGGCCTTCACAACCTTACTGTTGCAAAAACATGCTGATGACATCGGTTAAAGTAGAGTTTCTAAACTACTGAAGATTCCAGTCAGCACCGTTGGGGACATAATCCACGTGTTTTTAAGTGGGGGTTGCACTTACGTTTCAGTATATGTCACCCAAGCCCATAACCTCCAGCATTGCCTTCTGATTAGCAGTCCTTATACAGTATAATATCTCCCCAGTATTGTGTTGGAGGGGAGGGGGCATATGTCATCCAGTTCTCTGACTTCCAGCGCTGTCTTTGATGAAGCTGTGCTAATGCATCACAAGAGCTCCCTGACGGTGCTGGAGGGGAGGGGGCACTTACTAGTCTGTATATATCACCATCATGTCACCATAAACTGGCCACGACTAGATGCTCCCTGCAATATTTCAGACAAAGGAGTGAAAGGATTATCAGAAGAGTTGTCCAGGATCCAATGACCACCTTTGGAGAGCCACAGAAAGATCTAGAGTTAGCTGGTACAATTTTTTCAAAGGAAACAATAAGTGATGCACTCAAACTCCATTGCCTGTATGCAAGCTCCTCACGCAAGACCATTGCTAAACAAAAAGAATGTTCAAGCACGTTTAAAATTTATTCAACCACATTTAGACAAGCCTGTGAAATACTGGGAGAATATGGCTTGGTCAGATGAGACCTAAATTGAATACTTTGGATGCCATAATACACACCATGTTTGGAGGCCAAAAGTCACTGCATATCACCCCAAACACACCATACCAACAGTGAGGTGGGATCATCATGGTGTGGGGCGGTTTTTCAGCATACTGCAATGGTAAACTACATATAATTGAAGGAAGGATGAATGGACAAATGTACAGACATTCTTGATAAAAATCTGCTGCCATCTACCAGGATGATGAAGATTAAATAAGGGTGGACATTTCGACAATACAATGATCCCAAACACACGGCCAAATAAACTCAATTGGTGTCATAGAGAGAAAATAAATCTGCTGGAATGGTCCAGCCAATCATCTGACCTAAATGCTGTAGAAATTCTATGGAAGGAACTAAAGCTCAGAATTCATAGAAGGAGCCCATGGAAATCCTTCAGGATTTGAAAAGCGTATGGAAGAATGAGATAAAATCCCACCTGAGCAATGTATGGCACTAGGTTCTCCATACAGAAGGCGTATTGAAGCGATCATCACCAACAGAGGTTTTTGTACGAAGTATTAAAGACTTTTCAGTAGGCGTGTTCAATACTTTTTCCCTGGGTCATTTCTCATTATTACACATAACTTAATTTATGGACATCTATGGTTTGATTTTTTTTCCTTAGTGGATTGGATGGGTTGTTACCAACATCTGGTGAGAATTTCATGTTTATAGCACCTTAAGAAATATATTTACTTAGATGATTGGTGACAGGTTCAAAACTTATTTCACCCACTGTAATATAAATTTATCATATGGGCCAGTGGGCACACTTACAGCAATATGTGTCCAATATGACAGGTTTTTACACATTCTTTTCAAGGTTCTTTAAGGGGTTGTCGAGTCTCATTAGGCTGTCTCCACTGCATCAGACAAAAAACAAAGTGGCCGTTTTTTTCTGATGTAGGACCGCGGTTTTTGTCACGCTTTGTACAAAAATCATGGTCACTTCTCGTTTTTTTGACATCGCCCATACAATTGTATTGTATGGGAAGACACCAAGAAAACTAAAAGCTCCGGTGTATTATACAACATGTTATATAATGCGCCTGCGCTAAAAGACAAGCTGTGGATACTACAGCTTGTCTTTTCTATTGCCACTTATGGGGCTGCAGAAACGATCGTGTCTCTGTTGCTTTTAAAAAACTAAAAGCTCTAAAAATACGATCGTATTCCTGTGCAGTGGGGACATAGCCTTTAATGTAGCCAGGCTTAGGAAGTATAGAAAAAAAAAACTATATTCACCTCTCTGTCTCCCTATCCCATGCCACTGCTCCTCCGAAGCGCCACGAGATTGATTCCCCTGCACTTCCAGGGTCTCGTCCCAATATTCACAAGTTCCCCATGATCAATTCACTCACAATGAAGCGCAAGCATCTTCTGTGCGTCAGAAGGAGAACCCAGAAATGTAGAGGAGTGGACCCAGAGTGGCAGTGGTAACTTTCTTTCTATTTTTTTCCCAGCCTGACCAAATTTAAAGTGAATCTAAGTAAATTTAAAGGACTGCACAACACGTTTAATAGCACAGCAGCAGCCCGTTCTGTAACACAAATAAACAACACATATAGCAGTACAAGATGGGTTTAGGCTTACCGCCGTATGTCCTCAATGGATGGAAGTCCCGAATATACTTGATGGCCTCTCGAATCCACAGCAATATACATATATATATATATATATATATATATATATATATATAAACAATTTCCAGCAAAACAACCATGTGGTTCAAAACACAAACAGTTGCTTTGCTGGACATTTTTTCATATATATTCAGCTGTGGATTCTAATATGTTTTTGTAATAAGCTGCAAGATTTTTGTTCATAACGGATGATCCCGCTTACACTTTCCTTTTAAAACATATATAGCATGTACTATTAATGAGTGACAGAATTCATACATTAATCAGATACAAGAAGTTATATGCCATCAAAGTATGAAAGGTGCGAGTCCCACTGCTCTCCATCTCGGCAACGGGCCCTCAACATTCTTGGCTCATAATAGAGAGCTGGTCACGCACGACTCTCCTTTCTGTTCTATGGGAGTTCTGAGTACAGGTGAGCCGTCTGTTCTGCTGTATCAGAACTCCCATAGAAAAGAATGAAGAATTGTACACATGCAGGACCTGCTCTCAATTCTGAGCTGAGACTTTTGGGGCTAAGTGCAGGTCCCAGAGTTGGGATTGCTCCTATCAGACTTTGCACATCGTATCAATATGCCATCAAAATGCATAGTGGGGACACCAGGTTAAGAGTCTGTGTAGTTTTTTTATGGATCTGTTAATAGAAGCGTCTAAAATGCATAAAGAGCTGATCACTGCAGATCTGGCTCCTTTCTTCTTTCATAGCTAGCTATGAGCCGACCATGTTACAAATTGAAGAGGGTGGCGCTTGCAGCTGACCTTCCCATTCATTTTTTGGGAGTACCAAATATAGCCCAGCAAGTGTGCTCAGCTATATTCAGAACTCCCTAGAAATAAATGGGGAAAATTACCCCAAGCACCGCACTCCTCATAACACAGTCAGCTCAAAGGTAGCTATAAGCCGACCTGAATGCGGATGTGCAGTCATGGAAACACCGTTTTAAGGTGCCCATGCACATTTAATGAATGTCGGCTTAATAACCTAATTTTGGTGAGGCTGGCAGCAGCTTTTTCCCCTCTCACTATTGAGAACACATGCATATGGTAGGGTTGGAGGGAACAGCTGTTGGTCGTACATATCTCCATTCTACCACACACATGACTTTGGATTCCTCACCTCTTTTTCCTGACTTTGGCCAAAATATCAACTAATACCTAATTTTTGATATTCTTTCAGGATGCAGTGTGACCCTTTGATATTGGAGAGCATAGGGTGCCAGTATTTTGTGTTGGGCACTTGGAGAATGTTTGGCAGTCCATCTGATGGTATAGTATGAATGTCACCAATAGGCTTTAAGCCAGCATGGTGTACAACATGCAACTGTATAACTAGCATGCTGTATAAGACTTATCAATGTGCAATTGAGCAACCACCCCCTGATAACTAGTAAGTGTGACTGATTGTTCAGATGCAAAAATACTGATAAACAATCTTCCCTTATGGTATTGTGTTTTTTTTGCATACTGGTGTGAATTGGTTCTTATACAATGTACAGTTTTTTACTGAGCAATTGCCCTCCTCATAAACAGGTGTGTGACCAATTGTCCATCAGTATTTTGCACCTGTGCGGCTTCTTTCATGTGCAATTGGGGCTTTTTTTTTGCCTCCTACTGGGAATAGATTTTTGACCTGCCTCTTTACGATAAGTATGGCCTTTTTGTGGGTTTCTTTAAGTCACTTTCTAGCAGTGCCACAAACACAATGTTTAGAGAGATACAGTTCAGTGGCGTAGCTACAGGGGGTCGCAGCAGTCGCACTTGTGACAAGGACCCTGAAAAAGAGGGGCCACAGGCCCCCCTCGCCACACAGCTGCATCGGTGGGTCACATAAACCCAGCGATCGTATATGGTACAGGCAACGGCTGAGGCAGATTTGCCAGGATCTACCTGGAGGCAGCGGTGCAATGTAATGATGCCATCATGCTGATGCCTGCACTAGACTCGAAGTCTATGGCTAGGCTTTGGGCCTAGTAGAATCCAGAAGTAGTGTCCGCAGCAGGTGGCGTGATGTCACGCCATCTGCTCCGGACTTAAGGAAGTGTTCGACGGGTAAACACTGGTGGCCCATGTACCTACCAACCTACTGGAGAGGACCCTATACACCAATCTACTTACTGGGGGACCTATGTACTGACCCCCGACTTGGGGAGCCCTATATAGCTAACTCTTGGGGGGCCTATGTACCTACCTGTTGGGGGAGCCCTATATACTTACCTACTGAGAGGATCCTATATACAATACAACCCTACCTATCTACTGAGGGCATTTATATAGCTACCTAATGGGTAACTATATAACTCCCTACCTACTGTGGGCATCTTTATACTTAACTACCTACTTAGGTGGCCTATATATCTACCTATCTACTAAGGGGGCCTGTGTACCCACTGAAGGGCTACCTAATAGGGGACTATATACTACTGAGTGGATCTGTATACTTACTGAGGGGGCCTATTTACATACATTTTGAAGGTACCTATATATCTACCTACTGCAGGAGATCTATATACTTACCTACCTACTGAGGGGCCTGTATAGCTACCTCATGGGGGCCTACCTATTTACCTATCTATCTACCTATGTAATGGGGAGCTTACATACCTATATACCTATCTACCTATGCAATGGGGAGCTTACATACCTATATACCCAATGGGGGGCTTTCCTACCTAATGGGAAGAGTCTCCCACTCATCTAATTTTAAGGGTCTAACCTACCTAAAAGGAGCGTCTACCTATCTGCCTGCCTAGTTTGGTCAGCTGCCTATTGGGGGCCCTATAATCACTTGGGGGCAGTTTCACTGTTTACAATTACTGTTTGGTGCACCAAGGGGGGCATTATTCCTTTTAGGAGCTCTATGGATGTGTAGTTTGTACAGAGGTAGGAAATGTGCTGGAAAAGTGAGGAGTTTAACATGTTTGTTTGGTGAATTCTGCACGGATGAGTCGTGACTGGGAGAAGTTGTCATGGTGGTCTGGACAGGATGAAGAAGAAAAGCGAAAGGGAATGACTCAGAGAAGATGTCACTTGTGTGTCCCTGGATGTAACTGCACTGTAATCACTTCTATCTGCAGAGCCTGTGTACAACTGGTATCTACCACTATATGGTCACTGTATGGCAGTAAAAGTGGTCTTAGTGTAATGGTTTATTTTTAGTAACAGAATGATGGTTTTATTCAGTCTCTTAATGGTGGTGATATGTGGTCATAACGTAGCTGTATTATTTGGTTCTTGTATATTGTTATTGGTAATTTTATTTCTTATTATCTTGGTATATTGATTTGGTCAGTAGTAATGTGATGGTATTAGTCACCATATGGTAGTAATATTTTGTGGTATGATTTGGTCTTTGTACATTCTTTTTATTGCTAATATCTGTCTTGGTGTACTGGTTTGGTCTGTAATTTTATGGTGGTATTAGTTACAATATACATTTATAATGTGGTGGTATTTTTTGGACCTTGTATACACAATGACCAACAGAATGGAGATAACATGCCACTTAAACTGTACGTTGCAAACTCCAACAAAAACTAAACCCATTAGAACAAAGGCACAATTGCCTTTTGTTTACTGTTCACCCCACAAAAAACAAATTCTGGAAGAGTAGGGAGAGCAGACGCGTTGGCAAATGAATTTTCTTCTATTGGACAATCTCCTTGGGTAGAAATAATTTTCTGCAGCACGCCACACTGACATCCGTCACGCCAAGTAGGGAGTCTGTTAAAATAATAATAATAATCTTTATATAGCGCCAACATTCTGCAGCACTTTACAATTTGGAGGGTATAGGTACAGACAAAAAGACAGACATTGCACAATGAAAAAGCTACTTACAGATGAGACAAGGTGGGGGGCCCTTTGTTGCAAGAGCTTAAAATCTAATTAGGGTTTTACGGGAGGACGAAGGGTAAGAAGTCTAGATTTACAATGGTCCGTCTGTGACATAAATTGGGGTTTTGTTTTCTGTAAAATTCGGATGGACCTGCCACTCAGCAGTAATCGTTAAACTTTAAAGTGCTGAAAATAAGTCCCTGGGGGGTGAGGGGGGGGGGGGGGGTTGCTTAGGGTTCTGGTGGCCCCAAGGTGAAAGTGAGGCTTGTCTCCACTTACACAAAAATGTTTTTTTCAGCATTTTTCGCTTCTAAAAAAAACTGAAAAACAACTAAAAAAGGAGGTCCATAGTTTTTAAAATAGAAAAACGTCCTGTTGCTCCACAAAGTGCTTTGTTCTGTCTTTTTATTTGCTGGTCTTTTTTTTTTGAAAAATGTTGAAAAAAAACGATGAGCGGGCGAAAATTTACAAATGGGTCTATGTAAAGTGCTTGACGCAAAAAAAACGCGCCAAAAAAAAGGGTGTTTTTTTCAGCATATTGACAGGTTTTGGAAAAAAAACCAGTTTTATGAAGTTTTTAGGTTTTGGGTTTTTTCGTTTTTGCCACTGCCGTGTAGCATACCCTAAGCCACACCCTTGTCCGGGGTAAAGAGCCCAAGCTGGTTTGCACCAGGCCTTCACTTTTCCTAGGGCATCAAATTACCCTATGTTAAAAAGTTTGCCTGCAAAAATCGTTTTTAAGAAGACTGTGTTTTAAAAAGATGTAAAAACCCCGGGGAGTAAAAATGTCAATCATTGAACTCCCCTATCCCTCTATCTGTAATGGATCTCTGATAATAACAGGGTGTTGTAAGGTTAAACTAAGGCTTTAGTTTGTTAATTCAGAATTTAGTGAATCCTTGAGAATCCTTGGGGGTGGTGGGGGTTAGTACATTGATTTATACCACTGACTGGTGAACATTTCTGGCATTGTTAGCATTTGTTGCAGGATTCACATGTAGATCTGTGGGAATAATGTGTGGAATGTATCCCACTGCAAGTTACAAGGGGAAACATTTAACCTAATAGATTTGTAAGTCATTACAGAAGCTCTGCACCTAAAGTCAAGAAAAATAAAATTGCTAAAGAGCAACACAACAGTTCCTCCTTTTTCTCAGTTTTTTCAGTTCAAATGCAACTATCCTAATGGTCGCTCCCACCCATCTCAGTAGTCCACAAATGAGAGTCAGCCCTCAGCATCTCCAAGGTTGATAAAGGTTTTGTTAAACCAAACGGTTGCCCTTCATTCTATACCTTTGTGAGATTAAGAATATCAGAAGAACCTTTTTTGGAGATGCTGATGCCTGGCTTTGTTTGTATTTGTAAAACTACAGTCAAGTCGGTCATCTGAAAAAGTAAAAGATCCCGTTGATTAACAAATATGTGAATAACAGTACAGTAATAGAACTATATTGGAAGTTATGTTTGGAATCTCCCGGGGTTTTTCCC
>JAODAL010040685.1:0-36659 GCA_025379985.1 Phyllomedusa bahiana
AGGTAGTCAGGGCCCCTCTTTAGATGGGCTGGAGGTAATCGGGGCCCCCCCCTTTAGATAGTAGCTGGGGTATTCCGGGCCCCCCTTTAGATAGGCTGGGGGTAGTCAGGCCTCCTTAGATAGGCTGGAGGTAGTCAGGGCCCTCCTTTATATAGGCTGGAGGTAGTCAGGGTCCCCCTTTAGATAGGCTGGAGGTAGTCAGGGCCAGGCCCGGACTGCCCATAGGGCAAACCGGGCATTTGTCCGGTGGGCCGCTGGGGTCCGGGCCGCAGCGTCGGCTTGGAGAACCCGCTGAGAGGCCGGTGTTTCTCCCCGGCGGACCCCGAGTGTATATGCGACCGGACCCCTGTGCCAGGGGGCCGACAGGCCCCCCTCGCCAAACGGCTGCACGGCCGGGCACCGACCCAGCCATACAGCCATCACGGCCGCCGCCTGCATTGCGCTGTAAAAGCAGCGGCCGAGGCTGAGCAGCTGGGATCTTCTGATCCCATCTGTTCAGCTCCTAGGAGGCCGCGGGGCTAGCGCACGATGTTTTGACGTCATCGCGCTCCTGCTCCGCGGCCCGCGCTCTGCTGCCAGTGGCCGCTCAGGGCGAAGACAGAAGAGGAAGCAGAGACATCAGGTAAGTATTGGTTTTATTTTTTTTTTAAACTTCTAGCCCTGCCTACCTATATACTGCCCTACCTACCTATATACCTGCCTGCCTGCCTATATACTGCCCTACCTACCTATATACTGCCCTGCCTACCTATATACTGCCCTGCCTACCTACCTATATACTGCCCCTGCCTACCTACCTATATACTGCCCCTGCCTACCTATATATCAGCCCTGCCTGCCTACCTATATACTGCCCTGCCTACCTATATACTGCCCCTGCCTGGCTATATACTTCCCTGCCTACCTATATACTGCCCTGACTACCTACCTATATACTGGCCCTGCCTACCTATATATCAGCCTGCCTACCTATATACTGCCCTGCCTACCTACCTATATACTGCCCCTGCCTACCTATATATCAGCCCTGCCTGCCTACCTATATACTGCCCTGCCTACCTACCTATATACTGCCCTGCATACCTTTATACTGCCCCTGCCTACCTATATATCAGCCCTGCCTGCCTACCTATATACTGCCCTGCCTGGCTATATACTGCCCTGCCTACCTATATATTGCCCTGCCTGGCTATATACTGCCCTGCCTACCTATATACTGCCCTGCCTACTTAATACCCCGGGCCCCTCCCCCTACCTACCTATATACTCCCCTGCCTGCTTACCAAATATTATATTTTAACTGCCCCCTGCCTACCTATATATCGCCCTGCTACCTACTATATCCCCCTGCCCTGCCAAAACCCCTACCTATAAAACTGCCCCTTTCTACCTAATACCTTTAAAAACTGCCCCTCCCTACCTATTTATACTGCCCTGTCTACCTATATACTGCCCCTGCCTGGCTATATACTGCCCTGCCTACCTATATACTGCCCTGCCTACCTACCTATATACTGCCATGTCTGCCTATATACTGCCCTGCCTAGCTATATACTGCCCTGCCTGCCTATATACTAACTCTCCCTATATACTGGCCCTGTCTGCCTATATACTGCCCTGCCTACCTATATACTGCCCCGCCTGCCTATATACTGCCCCTGCCTGCCTATATACTGCCCTGTCTACCTATATTTTGGGCCCTGCCTACCTATAAGGGGCCCCCTGTCTGCCTAATATACTGGCCCTCTTACCTATAAGGGGAAACCCTGCATACCTATATACTGGCCTTTGCCTACCTATAAGTGGCCCTGCCGCTTATATACTGGCCTTGCCTGGCTACATAGTGGGCCTGCCTGCCAATTACTGGGCCCTGTTTTCCTATAAGTGGCCCTGCCGCTTATATACTGGCCCTGCTTACCTAAAAGGCCCTGTTTTGCCTATAAAATTGCCCTTGCCTGCCTACATACCGGCCCTGCCTGCCTACATACTGGCCCTGCCTGCTTACTTACTGGCCCTGCCTGGCTACATACTGGCCCTGCCTGCTAATTACTGGCCCTACCTAGCTAATTACTGGGGCAGCCCTAGCTAACTGGCTAATTACTGGGGACAGCCTTAGCTACCTGGCTTATTACAGGGGGCAGCCCTAGCTACCTGGCTTATTACTGGGGGCAGCCCCAGTTAACTGGCTAGTCACTGGGGGCAGCCTCAGCTACCTGGCTAGTTACTGGGGGCAGCCTCAGCTACCTGGCTAGTTACTGGGGGCAGCTCCAGCTAACTGGCTAGTTACTGGGGCACCCCCAAAGCTACCTGGCTATTACTGGGGCAGCCCCAGCTACCTGGCTGGTTACTGGGGGCAGCCCCAGCTACCTGGCGTTACTGGGGAAACCCCAGCTACCTGGCTAGTTACTGGGGGCATCCCCAGCTACCTGGCTAGTTACAGGGGTTAGCGCCAGCTACCCGGCTAAATACTGGGGGCATCCCCAGCTACCTGGCTAGTTACTGGGGCAGCCCCAGCTACCTGGCTAGTTACTGGGGCAGCCCCAGCTACCTGGCTAGCTACTGGGGCAGCCTCAGCTACCTGGCTATTACGGGGGGCAGCCCCAGCTACCTGGCTATTTACTGGGGGCAGCCCCAGCTACCTGGCTAGTTACTGGGGGCAGCCCTTGCTACCTGGCTAGTTACGGGTAGGTCCTGTCTACCTACCAAATTAATGGAGGAAGGCTCTGTTTACCTAACTAATGGAGTCTACCTAATTTACATGCCACTTATCTGACATTTTTAATTTCTAATTTTTAGGGTCTAACATACGCTGTTGGGTTTTGATGGGAAAGTGGTGGTAAAGGAGGAGTCTAAGATGTATTTGTGGTAAATTCTACAGGGACGAGTAGTGCCCGGGGAGAAGACATTGCATTTTTGTACCGACAGAGAAAAAATGGAAGGAACAACTCATCAGGGAAGACATCATGGAGGTTTGGGCCAGATGGAGAAGAAAAGGAGAAGAAAACAACTCCCATCAAGATGACTCTCCTGTGAGTCCCTGCTGTCAGGGTCATTTTCTTCTGTGTTGAATCAATGCTGTACTCATGTGATGGTGACCTGATAGGTGGGGTTGTAGGTTATGTTGGGTCTTATGTAGTGTCAGTGTAGGCTTGTCCCGGATTGTAATGCAAGTGCACACCTGACTCTGTGACGAGGGGTCTCTCTGCACCACTGTTTCTTTCTTCCTTGCTAGTGTGTAGGGGGCTTTCACACAGAGCAGTTTTGGTGTATTTTTTTATGCGTTTTTTTTTGTGCAGAAATGTACAGCACTAACTGCTCTGCCTCTGCACATCAAAAATGCTCCATGTGAAAGCAGCTATACAGTATAGTTTATTTTAGAAAGTGGCGAGGTACGAGAACAAGGGAAATTTTTGAAGCGGAAATTGTATTTGGGCTGGTGGGGGCTTTGTGCCAGGGCTGATTTCTATTCCCAGTCCGGCCCTGGTCAGGGCCCCCCTTTAGATAGGCTGGAGATAGTCAGGGCGCCCCCTTTAGATAGGCTGGAGGTAGTCTGGGCCCCCTTTAGATAGTAGGCTGGAGATAGTCAGGGCCCCCTTTAGATAGTAGGCAGGTAATCAGGGCCCCCTTTATATATTAGGTAGGAAGTCAGGGCCCCCTTTATACATTAGGTAGGTAGCCAGGGCCTCCTTTATACATTAGGTAGGTAACCAGGGCACCCTTTATACATTAGATATGTAGCCAGGGCCAGTGTCGGACTGGGGAGTCTGGGGCCCACAGGGGAGTTGATCTCGGGGGCCCACCCTCCTGTACATGAAAATATTGCCGGCCTCTCGGACATTAACGCGCCCATTTTACCACATAATACAGTGTGCAAAACAGAACTGTATTGTGTAGTACTATACCAAGTGAGTCACAGATCTGTCTGTCTCACATATCTGACTGTCTCACACATTTGTCAGTCTAACATATCAGAGACACAGGGCTAAGTAGCTCAATCCATATCCCCCACCACCAGCCCACATACAATATCCTCCTCCACCCACATACAATATCCCCCCCCCCCACATTCAATATCCCCCTCCACCCCCCATACAATACCCCCGCCGCCCACATACAATATCCCCCTCCACCCACATACAATATCCACCCCCGGGCCCACATATAATATCCCTCACCACTACACACCCCCCCACCGCCCACATACATATCCCCTCCCCCACATACAATATCCCCCCCCCCACATACAATATTCACCCCCAACTCACATACAATATCCCCCACCGGCCCACATACAATATCCCCCGCCCCCCCCATACAATACCCCCCGCCGCCCCCATACAATATCCCCCTCCCAGTTTCCCTTGGTCACGCACCTCACCACCCTCTAAAATAAACACCAGCAAGAAAGAAAGTCTAACTCCTATCACAGGGTCAGGTGTTCCCTCAGTCTTACAATCAGGGACACATGTACGCTGCAATATACCGCCCGATATAACCTACAACAACACCAATAGAACCAATAGGTCAACACCACTCAGTAAACCCACAACATCACCATATAGAGACCCACATAGTGGTCAGACACCAGCTCAGGTCACATCACTTTACAGGAATACAGCACTGATCCATATAGAAGTAAAATAATCCCTGAAATCAGGACTCACCGGAGACGTCCTATCTGAGATGTCGTTCTCTTCTCTCATGATTTCGTTCTTACCCTTTTTCTTCGGCATCCGTTCCACACCGCCATGATGACTTGTCAAGGCCACAGCTCATCCCTGCAGAAATTACACACAATGTCTTAGAATCCTCAATTTTCCAGCATCTCCCTTTTCCCATTCCCACCTCTGTACAAACTTCCCAGGGTGGGGGAGCGGTACAAGCCATAACTTAGAGTCTAGTATCCTTAGTGGTTGGAGGGTGGGGAGAGTACTAACCCCCCTGGAAATAATCTACAACTATGGGCTGCTTCCCTCTCAATTATATTACCAGGTTTAAATAGTCAAGACCCTAGGTAGGTAGGCAAATAAGCAAGGCCCCAGTAAATAGAAAAGCCCTCTTAGGTAGGTAGACTCCCGCTGGAAAAAGTTTTGGGAAGCCGGCCCCAGGTAGGTTTGGTGGTACCTACCACGGTGGGTAGGTAAAAAAGCCCCCAGTAGATAAGCAGGCCCCAGTTAGGCAAGTAGATAGGCTACAGTTAAGGGTTTGGGGTGACCCCATTAGTTAGGCTGTAGGTAGGTGTTGTGTCCCAATTAAATTAGGCCCGGGAGGTAGGTGGTTGCCCCCAGTTATGTTAGCAGTTGGTAGTTAGGTCCCCTTTATATAGGCTTCAACCAGTTAGGGACCCCCTTTAGGTAGTATACAGGCAGTTAAAGCCTCCTTTAGGTAGTATACAGACAGTTAGGGGTCTCCTTTAGGTAGTATACAGGTAGTAAGGGGGCCCCCTTTAGTATATACAGGCAGTTAGGGGTCTCTTTATAGGTATATACAGGTTTTAGGGGCCTCCTTTAGCAAGAGTGCAGAAGTCAGGGCCCCCCCTTTACTAGTGTTCAGGAAGTCAGGGCCCACTCTTTAGCTAGTGTTAGGTATTCAAAGGGGCCCCCCTTTTGGTAGCCAGGGCCCCCCCTTTAGGTAGCCAGGGCCCCCATATTTTGTCAGGGCCCCCCTTTATGTAGCCAGGGCCCCCTTTACAGTAGCCAGGGGCCCCCTTTTGAGTAGCCATGGGCCCCCTTCAGTAGCCAGGGCCCCCTTCAGTAGCCAGGGCCGTTGTAGGTAGATTTAAAAAAAAAACAAACAACCAGCCACTTACCGGCTCCCGCTCCCGCTCCGGTCCGGGCCCGGTCCCCCGCCCTTGGACTCCCCGCCGCTCGTTCGCCTGCATAGGCGCGCTTGAAGTGACGACACCGCCCGCCACTCACTATTTGTGGGGCCGGCGCCCGGCATGCTGAAGGCCTTGTCTCAGCGGGCCCCGGGGGATCAGCGAGCGCACGCTAGTGGCGCTTCTCCGCTACCACCCTGCAGCCCCCGGATCGGGACATAGTCCCCGCTACCGGCCCGGTCCTCAACTACTCACCCCTCCCTCCCCCCCGGGGCTTTACTTGCGCCCTGCATAGGGGGCGGTGAAAACGTCACCGAAAACCGTACATCACCAGTAGAAGCCGGCCCCGGGCAGGCTTAAGGCCAACCCTTATTCCTGCCAGTGGTAAGCGAAGCAGAGCGTACGGCGCTGTCCCGCGACACGGACAGCCCCGAGGTCGGGTTTTGTCCTCGACTCCCGGCCCGGTCCTAACGCTCGGGCGCAGGGCCCGGGGGGTTAGGGACAGGGTCGGGGGCCCCCATATATCACAAGCTCAGCTTCCTCCCTCATCATTAGATATGTATCACAGAGTCAGCTTCTTCCTCTATCATATAGACCTATGTATCACAGACTCAGATCTTCCCCCTTAAATATTAAACAAGCTCAGGTTCTTTCCTCATCATAAAACCCTATATATCACAAACTCAGCTTTTCTTCCCCACAATAATCCTATAATCACAGAGCTCGTTTCTTCCCCATCTAAACCCTATTTTCACAGAGCTCACTTCCTCCCCTTCCCCTTTTCATATAAAACCCATATATCACGGTCCTTTCCCCTCCATCTGTCATTTCCCTTATACACAGAGCCAGCTTTTTTCCCTCTATCATATAAAACCCCATATATCAAACTCAGCTTTCCCTTATCATATAACCCATATATTCCAGACTCACTTCTCTCCCCTATCATATAACCCTAATTCACAGAGCTCAGCTTTCTCTTTATTCCATTAACACTATTTTACCACAAGCTCAGCTTCTCTCCATTTGTCATATAACCCTATATATCACAGAGCTCAGCTTCTCTCCATTTGTCATATAACCCTATATATCACAGAGCTTAGCTTCTCTATCACATAACCTGATATATCACAGAGTTCAGCTTCTCTCCTCTATCACATCCAGTTCTCAAATGGGGCAGCATGACCGGTTTGCTTTAAAGGATGCAGCTGTTTTGGGTCTTCAGGACAGACTGCATTTTTTTTCTCATTTTTTCAACATTGCATTCCAAGAGATGTAGCTTGTTTTTGCGTTGTCATAGTCTGACACCCATAACTTTTTGTTTTCCTGTTAACAGAGCTGTGGACAGGCTTGTCATTTGCAGGATGAGCTGAAGTAGTTAATAACAAATGTATAAACCAATCCATACAGAGATATGCGTATTGTGTGTTACTGCCCTTCTTCAGGTCGAATAGGTATTTCCAAGGTAGTTTTCACGGTGTTGCTTCATATTTCTGCTGAGAATTTTAACTTACAAAGGCATTTTTTCACCGTAGATTTGGATGCAGGTTTATCCCATTGCAATGGGGTAAACCTGAGTCCTCCCCTTCCACAGGAGCTCCTCGAATGAATACATATGTTCATTTTTTTCCCACACCACGGATTATAAATCTATGCTGTAGCTCCCTGTCTGTACATTCAAATCTAGGACCTCTGTCAGTTCCTAATATACCCTGTTTCCCCGAAAATAAGACACCCCGGAAAATAAGACCTAGTGCATTTTTAGTTATGAAATTCAGAGTCTGGCTGCTTATGCTGATGTTTGTGATGAAATAACTACAGTATATTAATACAGGTTGATGTTTTGTTCAACAATAAATGTGAATTATTGTTCATAGAAAAAAAAATCCCCTAAAAATAAATCTTAGCTCGTATTTAGGAGCAAAAATTAATATAAGACACTGTCTTATTTTCGGGGAAACAGGGTATGTACTAAAATGGAAGATCTGGGAACCCTTATTAGGCCCCTTGCTGTTATCAGTATCCTATCCTGTAATCAAGAGCAGATAGCTAAGGGGGACTTATTCCCCTTGGCTATCTGCATAGGTGCTGCAGTCCTTATTGGCCACAGCATCTAAGAGGTTAAATTGCCAGAAGTGGGGAAATTGCCAACTCTGACAGTTGCAGTGGCAGCCAGGCTAAGTGTCTCAGCTGGGCTCCTGTATATATCTGTTGTGTAGCAACCATGGTCCAGTACAGATATATATCAAGGAGGTAAAGGAGTTTCTCCATACTGCCACAAGAATAAGGTCTCTTCATGACTTTCATAGACATACGTATGGGCTGTCATTAAGAGGATAATGATTGCTCCAAACAACGTTCTGGTACCATATGTGCTTTAAATGATTGTCTGCAGGAACCAGTCATATCTCACTTCATACGGATTTACATAGTTACATAGTTCATGTCAAGAAGGAGAAGCAGTCCAACTAACATAAGGCTACCTGACACCTCACACCCAATAAGAGCTCTGTGGTCTAAGTTTTTGTGTATGACCACTGTTTATTAACTCAGCCTTTGTGGCCACAGACATTGTTATTGGGTAAAGAGATTGTAATGGTACAAAACGTTGCAGACTTCAGCATTAATAGTACACGGTGGACAAGTGCTCTGTAGCAACAGTCCCGAAGCAGAGCATATTCTCAGACAGGAAATGTACAGTGGCATGCAGTACTCTAAATAGGTTGAGATTATGTTTTGGTTTCAATGTATGTTATATACTCTATTTGTATATGGAACATTTCTTGTTAATGCTTTACAATTTATCTTGTTATTAGTAGATATTTTCATCCAAGTAAAAAACATGTCACACATAGGAACAATCTTCAATGGGATTTTTTATGTATGCCAATCTTTTGTACAACCATTTAGATATCTGGTGATTGTCATATTTTGAGAAAATCTTAAAGTATAAGGTCAGCATATCTGTGTACTATGTGTATTTATGATGAAACAACACAGAAATCAGATTTTAGGGGAGCATAGGAAACCAAGTAAGGAACATGGGATGTAGCATTCCACAAATTGGTCAACTTTATCAGGTACTATTGCTTTAGTGTTTATTCTTTGTGACCTATTTTAATAAAATAATTGTGACATGCTGCAAATACTGTTAGCTTTGCTTTGTCTGAGCCTGGAAAGTTGAAAATTGACTAGACCCTACCTCCTCAGCTGGTCTTTCACCATAGCAGATATCGTCTCTGACTCAGTTTGATGTCCTGGACATTTCAGATCACTGCTTGCCTGTAATCTTTGTCACATTTGAGAAATCTGCCACAATCAGGTTTTCATACATACACACCATTGTGGCATGGAAGGAATGATGCAGTGCAGAGCACAGGAAGGAATACTGAGGCATAGATGAGGCTGTACAGACTTTAATTGAAGCGTTTCACCTATTTAAGCATATGGTTACAGACTTCCATAAGTCACATACTGAGGTATAAACTGCTTTACCACTATTGCTAAGCCACAGTATACTGCTCTCTGCCTTGTAGGGGTAGGCTTTTTTACCAACCCCATCATAGCTCAATCTTCCTGTCTGGTTGTCACCACTAGAGCTCCATGAAGGCCTCTGGAGCCTTTCTTAAACAAAGGTGGTATGGGTTTCCTGATCCCTTGTCCACCGCAGGTGCCTATAAACAAGGTATTTGTGTTCCCTGCCCTGAGATCTCCTTACTGTGCACTAGTGGTGGTGACTCTCACACTCTGGTAGAACGTTCAGTCTCTCTCTGTTCTCTCTACACTTATGATATTAATCTGGGTATCAGAAAGGGTGGATCACTTAACAATTGGCTGATAAAGAGTCACTATGTGTTTCCAAAACTAATACTTGCTGCATTGCTTATCCATCAGTCAAAAACTTTTCACAATAGCAAGAGCAAGGAGTTTGCGTTACACAATTTCTTTTGTTGCCGTACAGAAAGAGGTATACAGTATTTGTGTACATGCGAATGTGGGGCACAAAATGTTGGTAAAACAGAGACAGTTCAGACTTAAGGTGGAGGAGCACCATAGTGACATACGTAACTGCCGTGATTCCCCCCTAGATAAACAGATGTGAGAACACCATGATGGTATGTACTCTATTCTGAGATTCATAACTGTTGAACAGGTTAAAATTTTAGAGCTGAAAGGTGACATTGACAACAAGTAGCTCAGAAAAGAGACAGAGAGTATATATCACCTCGACACATTACAACCTAAAGATCTCAATGAGTCAGAAATCCCAAAAAAAATGTCAAATTCTCCGGCACCAAAAAACTAATAAAAACATATCCTTTAATCCATATTCAAGTTAAAAAGTTCAGGGTTCCCCATACCATCTGACGTGTTTTGAGTGCTAACTTGAAAATTGATTAAATTATATTTTTTTATTAGTTTTTTGGTGCCAGAGTATTTGTCATTTTTTCGATTTCTTGCTTTTTCGCATGTGCCTGTGTCCAACAGGTTGTTTTTCTCGTGACATCATTTGGACATTCGGGGACTTGCCTCTTAATTTAATGGGACTTCAATATATGGTGAGCACCAACATTTCTTTCTTTTTTTTCATGTCTCAATGAGTCCCTTTATTTTGGATGTTTCATCTGATTTATGATTTTGGTAATAGTAGGTGACTTAGGAACCCGTGAGGTATCTGGGTTAAATTTACCCTAACTCTAAGTGAAAATTCATGAATTTATAATGTCCTTAATTTAGTCTAGTTGTATCTACACGTGAATTGTTTTACCTATCATCACCTTACAAAATATATTAGTGGATATACAGCCATTTTTCCTTTATCTATGATAATCACCTTTCCTGGGGTCACAGAGAAGTAACAACTATGTAGAAGACTGATAACTTTTTTATTGTTGCCCAGTGGGTTATAAGGTAAGGCAAAGGCTAAGAATGCGTCAGTCAATAACATAATTTGGGGCATTAGTTTTGGTTTCTATGTGATAGAGAACTCTGAATGAGTATGCAGTGTATAGTTACATTTTTATATGAAACGACAAATACATCTATACTTAGCAGTAGAACACACATATCCATTCCCCACTGGTAATGTGGTCTTTCCCACTAAACTTCATATAGATTACATAATACAGGGGGCTCCCTTCACTGACTACCCATTGTCCAGCGAATTCATTTCAAATTACTAACCCTGACCTACAAGGCTCTCCATAACCTCCCCCCCCATATATCTCTGCTCTAATCTCCAGATACCTCCCCTCACGCAATCTCCGCTCCTCACAGGACCTTCTCCTCTGCTCCCCTCTCATCAGCTCCTCCCACAACCGTCTCCAAGACTTCACTCGTGCTTCACCATTTCTCTGGAACTCCTTAACCCAAAACATCAGACTCTCCCCAACTTTCACCAGTTTCAAAAGCAACCTGAAAACCCATCTCTTCAGGATAGCCTTTAACCTACACTAACCCCACCACCAGTACACCGGCCCACAAATATGTCCGCCCCACACCTTCTGTCTCTCCCCTTCTTCCTTGTAGATTGTAAGCCCTCACGGGCAGGGTCCTCTTTCCTCTCTGTATCAGTTACTAGTCATTTTTCGTCACCATTGTATTTGTTCAATATTTGTTATGTATGTAATTCCCCTTGAATGTACAGCGCCCTGGAACTAATGGCGCTCTAAAATAAATAATAATAATAAAATAATAATAAAAAAGATGACAGAAGCTGTTTTGCATGTTTTTTTCCCATTGCCTTAAAGAAACCCTGCTAGCAGTACCTCCTTGTGGAGTATTCACAGTGGGTGGCAATGGATTAAAATGCAAGATTAATACATAATGATATTGCAACGTGGATGTTCAGTCCATGTTTTTTTTTCTTGTTTAGTAAAAAAATATTTCATTGCCCCAATTTTTTGGTTTAGGAGAAATTTTTTTAAGACCCCGGGCCGTTCCTGGGGGGGGCAGGGCGTGCGACCCCCGGGGCCCCAGGCTCGCTCACCGAGGGGGGGCCCGCGGCCCCGCCCCGCCCGCCCGCCCGGGGGAGGCACTGACTCGCCGGCTGTTTTATAAAACCCGGAGAGCCAGCAGCGCCAGTCGGGAGGGGCGGGCGGATCTTTCCCCTTCCTGATCCCCCCCCGGGGATCGCGTGAGGGGCGAACGGTTTCACCCCCCCCCTCGACGCTGATCCCCCTCGGCACTAGCTTCCCGCCGAGGGCCCCTGGGAGCTGGTCGCGAAGGGGTGATGACGTCACGCCCCCGCTCAGCAGTCCGGAGTGGAAAGGGACCAAAGTTGGTAAGTCTTTTTTTATTTTTAAATTATTACAGGGGGGCATCACTGGCTACAGGGGGGCATCACTGGCTACAAGAGGGGGAAAACAAGGGGGGCTAATTGGGGCATCATGGCTTAAAAAGGGGGGTTTCAGGGTTTATAAGGGGGGGCATCACTGGCTACAAGGGGGGGCATCATGGTAAAAGGGGGCTTTAACTGGTACAAGGGGGGGGATCACTGGCTAAAGGGGGGCTCATGGCTAAAGGGCTAAAATTTGGGGCTATTAAAAGGGGGCTCACGGCTACAAGGGGGGCATCATTGGTCAGGGGGGGCATCCTGGTATAGGGGGCATAAAGGCTTAAGGGGGGTTTGGAAAAGGGGGGCATCACTGGCACAATGGGGGGGGAAATCATTGGTAAAGGGGGCATCATTCGGGGGATACCAAAGGGGGATATGGCTAAAGGGGGGGAAATCAACTGGCTTTAAGAGGGGCTCACGGGCTAAAGGGGGGCAAAATTTGGCTATAAAGGGGCATCACGGGTATAAGGGGGGCATCACGGGATAAGAGGGGTCACTGGTTACAATGGGGGGCATCAGGGTTTGAAAGGGGGGGGGCATCATGGCTATAAGGGGGTCACTGGCTACGGGGGGGGGCCTCATGGCATAAGGGGGGGCATCACTGGCAACAGGGGGGAATCACTGGCTATAAAGGGGGCATCACTGGTTCGGGGGGGGCATTGGCTTAAGAGGGGCATTATGGCTACAGGGGGCTTAAATAGCTGGGGGGGGGAAATAGTGGTACAGGGGGGTCTACTGGCTACAGGGGGCATACTGGTACAGGGGGGTCCTGGTACGGGGGAAACCCTGGTCGGGGGGGCATCTCTGGTCAGGGGGATCACTGGGCAAAAGGGGGCTTCCTGGCTGCGGGGGGTCTCTGGCTGCGGGGGGCCATTTACTGGTCAGGGGGCATCTTTTGGCTAAAAGGGGGCATCATGGTACAGGGGGGCATCATGGTAAAAGGGGGGCTTGTGGCTACGGGGGCATTGTGACTGAAAGGGGCTCTAGGGCCTACGGGGGGGCATCATGGCCGGGGGGGCCCCGGGGCTACAGGGACATTCTGGCTACAGGGGGCAAAATGGCTATGGGGGTCTGCTGGCTGCAGGGGGGTTTCTGGATCGGGGGATCAGGTATAAGAGGGGCATCTACTGGTACAGGGGGCATCTACTGGCTACAGGGGGCATACTGGCTACAGGGACATTACTGGTACAGGGGACATCTATGGCTAAAAGGGGGGCTATGGCTACAAGGGCATTTTTCGGCTCAGGGACATCTATGGCTACGGGGGCATCATGGCACGGGGGCACCTGGACAGGGGGCTCTTCTGGCTACGGGGGGACATTTGGCTAAGGGGGCATACGGGCTACGGGTTTAATGGCACGGGGGCATCATGGCTAAGGGGGCTCACTGGAAAGGGGGGGGCATCTTCTGCTAGGGGGGATCACTGGCTACGGGGCCCCCATTTTGGTCAGGGGCATCCTGGCTACGGGGGCTATACCTGGCTACAGGGGGCACATGGCTACAGGGGGTTACATGGCTACAGGGGGCATCACTGGCTCAGGGGGATTTTAAATGGTACCATATGAGGTGCTATAGAGGGGGGGCTTTTGATAGAGTGGGAAATTTGGTAGAGAAGTGTGATAAATGGGGTTTAAGATTTTTGTTTTAAAAAATTTACAGTGAAGAGTTGGGAATTGTCTTTGGCGTCGGGACTGATGAAGAAGAAAAAGAAGAAAAAGGGAAAACAATTTCAGAGACGTCTCTGTGGTCATGATTAACTTTACTGTAATTTTATGTCGAAGCCTGTGTACGCTGGTATCCAATACTGTATGGTCACTGTATGCCGGTTAAATTGGTTGTAGTATAATGGTTTATACTCAGTAATGGTCATTTGTATTATCGGCCATATATGGTGGTGATATGGGTCATGGTGTGGTTTTTTTTTCGGCACTGTGTGTTTGGGGATATGTGGTCTTAGTGGTTTGGGTTCTGGTTGGTGTAGGGTGTTTTTGGGAATGAGGGCTTGTTTTTGTAGTTTTATACGTAGCAGATTGTGGTAAAGCTTTTTGTATATTTTGGCTTTGGTTTATGGTGTTGCACTGTGGCGCCATAATTTTTACGGGAGGGGGGGAGGGCGAAATTTCTTCACCTCGCCCTGAGTGAAATTTAGCCTAGGAACTGCCCTGCATGACCCCAAAGTCTATAGTCAACCATCCATTCACCTAACTATCAGGTAGTATGTAATATGTAAAAACAACATTTCTGCTCATGTGCTTTATTCCTAATAGATGATTACTACATGAAATCAAGGAAGGACAAGAACATGACCAGTGCATGACCAGCATTTGTTCTTTGAAACTGTGAAAAAGAAGGTGGTAGCAGCACTGTGGTCTCAATCTCACCTCAAAAGGAGGAAAAGAAAAATTCTTCTTGAGCATAGATTTTCTTCAGTATATCCTGCTGTGCTTTGCATTCTCCATCTCCGCTAAGGAGAAACTTAAAAGACATTGCTCAGTCTCCCATAGGAGATAAGATCTGCTGGGCTGCAGGAGAAAGGCTGTGATACTAATGAGCTGCCTAATTAGCAGTGAGATAAAGAGAGGGATTTCAGGCCTTGCTGGAATTTTGTATCCAATTATTCTGTAGCCTGAAGAATTGCAAATAGAATCTTATTATTAGACTTATTATGAGGAGCAGAGGCTGACTCGAGGGTTCCCTGTGCCTGCAAGAAGTAGCTTTATGTGTAAACAGTCCCCCCCCCCCACCCCCCCCCCCCCCAAAATTTTTTTCCCTGGCAAGGATGCAAATAAAAAGTGTTGGTACTGCTAAAGTGTAAAGATAAAAATAGATTTATGGGTGTGTAAACTGCTACAACTTAATGCTATAAATAATAGATGATTTCATTTATACACTTAGGGCATCATATATGAACGGGGCTGCACCAGAAGGCTGGCGTATTTTCAGCCCGACATTAGGCGCAGCCCAGTTCGCCAATAGACAAAAGCTATTCCGTACGCACAATATACAGACCTTCATTCCAGAGCCCCGCGGCCACTATTGTAAATGCGCCTGATTTACGAGGGGTTGTGCAGGTGACGGCGAGCGGGGCTCCACGAGAAACCGTCACGAAAGCTACATATTTATAGCATTCGACATGTGACAATTCTAGGCAGGCCCCCCGGCCAAAAAGTTAACTGCTGAAACAGGTAAACCACTTTCAAAGTGGTTTACCTGAGCCATAACTGTCATAAAAGCGTTAGAATGCACCTGATTTATGACTCTCAGTACAGCGGGTTCATAAATCAGGCACATTCTATACTAATATTATGCGCATAAAAATTGGAGTTTAGACGCCAAAAATCATACATGTCGCCTTTAGATTTTTTTAAATAAAAGCATTGAAAAGATCAGTCTTAAATATTATGCTCCATTAGGGTATGAGAGTTCACACAGCTGGGCAGCTAGCATGCTAGCATAACGATCATAGTGGACATGAAGAAACATGGAAGATTCAGTTTGGTAAATATTTGAGTTTACAAAAGGGATTAGTGTTTAGTAGATTTATTCCTACGCTAGATTTCTATGTGATCGCCATGTTTATTGCACCATGTTAACTTAGAAATGCTAAGAATCAAGCAATATTTCAGGATCAGCTACAGTGTGATGACTAGCGATGAGCGATATTATCGACCGAGAGATAAACCCTCACCCATCACGAGGAAAACGTTTGAAATCGGCATCACGATTTGTTTAGGCTGATTGGAAATTGCCGATCACGCAAGATTTTAGGTAACGAATCGTACTGAAATCTATTACTATCGCCCAGTTTTAAGCAGTTCTCCTGTCCATTTTGGCGGCCAGCCAATCATCTCTCAAGATAGAGGGGGGTGAAGGAGGATGTACAGACTTCACCACTTTGCAGTGTATGGATCTCAATGGCTGCAAAAATCACGGACAACTGCTTTCGTTTTAATCTATGCAACTCTGCATTTCCTGTTTGAGCTCATACACTTGTCTATCACACTTCACAGCAGACGTGTCTCTCTGCGTTTAAACCAATAGCTGTTCTTACAGCTCTGAGAGATAGTCTCTCTAATACAAGAAACCATCCACCTACAAGCTTAGAATAGAGTTTAGATTAGAGAATTTCACTTTTTTATTTAGTAGAGAAAGTTTTAAGGAGATATCTTACTGGTTGTCCAGCCGTGGAGGGGGCAGCAGGAGGAGAAGCAATTTGAAAGGAAATATTTGCAGGTTCAAGTGGTTCTGTGATCTTCAATTGAAAAAAGAATGTTTTCTGACCAACTTTTTTTGGGCCAGCAACCTCTGAATAGACAGTTGAAATTGTCCCTGTGTTTTCAGTTCTATGCAGTCACTGCGTGTCAGTGTGCCCTAAAACCGGCTTAACATTTCCCTATAACTTTTAAATAGTTTTTACTGAAGTTCTCGTGCACTGTTTGGCGCAAAGAGCTCAGTGTATGCATATTGTGTTATACATATTTCTCCCTATTAAATAACCTTGTTGTCAGTGCCGCGAAGGCGCCAATATTAATCCATAAAACATTTTAAATACTCTTTATTGCAGTCCTGCATCCTCAATTTGGCGTCAAAGAGTTCAGTTGTAACGCATGTTGTGTTTATACATATTTCCTAGTAAATTACGCCCTGTAGTCAGTGAGTGCGAAGGCTGCCATATAATCCATATAACTTTTATAATACTTTCTAATTCACTCAGTGTGGTCTCAGTTTGGCGCTAATCGTGAATTTGTACTATAATTTTTGTTGAAAACTATCAATTGCTAGTCCATACTGGGCTAGTTGAAAATTCTCAGGGACTGAAAAAGGAAGAACACTGTTTGATTTTGTGGTTACGGTTCATCCACCAGACCGCATTTCACAGATATTTGGGGGATAAAGAAGAGAAAAAAAACCATTTCTGTTTCTAATCCTAGTTGTCTGTTGGAAATTAGAGGATTTAAAGAATAGCTGTAATATTCTGTCTTTCACTAAGAGACTGTCTAAAACTCTTCCACACCTTTTAAAATTTTTATCTTTCTGATTATGAGTTAACACGCAGGTGGTAGAGCGAGTCAAAGAGGGTTGTAGACAAGGAGGTAAGAGGGTACGAGAGAAGGTGCTCCATCCAGTGCTGGCTACAACACGCAAGTCAGCGGATCCTACAGTTGCAGGACCGTCAGCCTGTCATCGCTGGGGTCAGCCCTGTGAATCTCAGTAATGAACGGCGTCGCCAATCTGTTCTTAGTGGTTAATGCAACTGCATCCAGCAGTCTTACCTCCTTGTCCATCCCCAGACATACGGCCACAAATGTCGTCATCATCATACGGCAGCATCCGTCCAACATGAAGCGAAGGCAGCCCAAATGTCAACTCATGTACCCACCACTGTTGATAATCCATTTTCTGAATACCTCTTTGATGACAAAATGTGGTTGGGGTCAGAAGGCATTTCAAAGGATCAAGAGGCCAAAGAGGATGATTTTGTCTGCTCTTTTTAATCTGTTGGTCATGTAGATGTAAGGGTCATGCTGCGGTCTAGGACAGGGCAATTCATGTCCTGTTTCAATCTAAAAATGGTGGTTCAAAACTATTTTCTTCTGGCACTTTTTTATCTGTGGGTCATGTAGATTTAAGAGTCATGCTGCGGTCCAGACCAGGCATAGTCAACTGTCCAGTTTCAACAAAAAAGGTGGTTCAAATTCTACTTTCTTCTGGCACTTTTAATCTGTGGGTCATGTAGATTTAAGGTCCATGCCCCCCCTGCGTCAGGACAGCAATTTAGTCAATGTCCAGTTCAGTACTAAAATGGTAGAGTTCCAAAACTCCCATTTTCCGCGCACTTTTAAATCGTGGGTCAAGCACACGGTTTAAGGTCATGCTGCGTCCAGGACAGGGAAAGTCAAGTCCAGTTCAACTAAAATGATGTTTCTCAAATTAATACTAGCCTTCTGGCACTTTTTAATTTTGTGGGTCATCGCAGGTTTAAGGTCTTGCTGTGGTACAGGACAGAGGTTACGTGAAGAGTACTGTCACTTTTTTCTATGAGCCTCTGTTGCCTAATTGTCTTGCTAAGATGTAGCCACTATCCAGTTTAATGTTGTTGATGTTAATCATCAAGCTTCTCCACCCCTTTTGGGTGTAAGAATGAAGTGTTGTTCCTTCTCCCATAGAATTTAATGGTAATATGCGATAAACTTCTATCTCAAACTATCGGCTAACCAGACATGATAATTACCAATATCGACTATCGACTCGATAACGATAGTTGTCACAATTGCTTATCACTAGTGATGACTTCTAGCTACACACATATGAGGTTTAGTAAATAGAGTTTTAAGACAAATGTAGAGTGTGAGGGGCACCAGGACCAATATAGGGTGACAGGAAAGATAGCCACTGATCCCTGGCGCTAGGCCCACCCAAGCTGTCCCTGCCTACTTGCCGGCCCAACCCTAAGCGGTCAGCGACAACTGGGTGACATTCCCTACACTGGTAAATTGGCATACGGAACATGCCAAGACAGATAAACATAATAAAGAAGGGTCAGGCAAAAACAGGCCAAACAGAAAACAACAAAACAGTACAAAGTCAGCAGACAAAAACAGTGGGCAAAAGTACAGGCACAGAGAAAGGTAAACCTGGAAATACATGCTATCAGAAACACTGTTCAGGAGACTTAAGGGATGTCCCGGGCAAGAGTTTGATTGGACTGGCCCTCTGACATCCAAACCACACAGAACTGAGGCTGGCAGGGAAGAAAGATGAGTGGTGAACGCTAATGTCAATCATGTCTTAGACCAATCATCTGCAGCCCAGCTCTAGGACTAGCAGAAGCAGCCCGACAGATGTGGTGGAAACCTGTCAATCACCACACAGCAAGTGCTAAGATCAGGCAGAGTTCAGACTGACACTAAGAAAACATCTGTTACAGGCGCAGAATCATGACCAAAAGCACAGTCTCTGACATACTTTACAGACAGAGGATTGTGCTGAGTCCTGAACAGGCACGGTCATAACATAGAGATAAAACAGGAATATTAACATACATTGTGTTCCATGTTTGTCATGTTTCTTTACTTTGGGCTTGCTTCAGAAGTAATTAAGCCTCTACTTGCCTGGCTACTGGTTGTAGGGATAGATTTTTCCAGCTGCTGTGGTATGTACACAACTGTGGGTTGCCCTTACTTACAAAGAAAAATTATGATAAGATGCTCTATATGTAATCATATATTCAAATATAAATCAAGCATATCATATAGGGGGGAAAATAAGTATTTGATACACTGGCAATTTTGCAAGTTTTCCCACCTACAAAGAATGGAGAGGTCTGTAATTTTTAGTGTAGGTACACTTCAACTGTGAGAGACAAAATCTAACAAAAAATCACATCACATTGTATGATTTTTAAATAATTAATTTGCATATTATTGCATGAAATAAGTTTTGATTACCTATCAAACAGCCAAAATTCTGGCATAATCTCTCTCTTATTTCCCTGCTTACACTTGTTTATTTCATCTGCGTGTCTCTGTGACTGATCTCTAATATATTACTGACATGTTACAATACTTGCAAAAAGCTCCACTAGCCACTGTTGACTGATTTGATGAGGTTTCCAGTTTTTTTCTTTTTGTATATGGTTGACTTCAAATAAAATATGCCTTAATACCTGATCACTTGTTCTTACTAGGGTCTTATGTCAATCCATTCCCAGATTGTCTGTTCTATGCTTTTATAAAAGCCCTAGGAGCAATTTTCCTAAATTTTTACACTCACATTATATGTTTCTAGAACAATCTCTGGTTTTTCCCTTTTCCCTTCTGCTTCAAATTGCTAGGGTATTGGGTTTTGGATGCCCTCTACCCGTCTCCATCATCCTTTGGAATGGATTTTACTAATTTGCCATATTTTGGATTTATTATTCAATAAACTTTATTGTTGATTAAAAAAAAAGATAAAGGGAAAAAAAAACTAAATTTTAAAAAAATAATAAAAAACAGCAAGAGTAAACGAACCCCAGAAATTAAATAATAAAAAAAATTAAAAATTTTAAAGTTGGCCTTTGAAAAAAAAGTGAGGGGGATATTGTAGAGGGGGGTGAGGAGAAAGCAAAAACTATTAAAATTTTTTTTCTCCACCCTCTTTACCAAGAATATTACCCTTTCCCGTTGATGGGCGAGGGTGAGGTAAATACACCTTAAATTCTCCTCTCTAAAAAAGGAAAAGTGCCTTAAGAAAAATTTAAAACAGCAAAAACCAGGGCCTGTGGTATACACCCTGTGTCCTAAGTCAATTAAATAATGTGTTTAAAAAGGCTCTATTATTAAAATTTTTTGGATGTATTAACAGGGTTGTTCCAAAATATTGGGCACAGAATGTGGGCCAATCCAAAAAGGGGTCAAAAATGATTTGAAAACTTATGCCGGTAAGTTTCCCTTGTTGAGGTAAAAAATTGAAGGTTTTCTAGAGTGGTATTTGAGTATCCTTCTGAAAATAAATATTTGATTCCATTTCAGGCTAATGAAGGATTAGTCCTGTCAAACTAGTCTCATCAGCCTCTATGAGGAGATTAGTTCTAGACTGAATTAGGGTGAGGCATTGGATGTCATTCATTTATCTGTTTTTTTTTTTTTTAAGCATTTGATACTTTTTCCACAAAGGGTTTGGTAAGTAAAATGAGAATGTTTGGGACTGGGGAATTTTGTTTGCAAGTGGGTAAGTAAGGGTTCAGTGATAGACAAAAAAGGGTGTGATGAATTAATACTGATTGGACCCCTTTACTAGTGGGGTACACAGGGGTCTTATTGGGCCATTACTTTAGAAAATCTTTAATGACCTTAAAAAGGTTTGCACAGTAAAAATATCAACTTAAAAAGATGAACAAAACTGTGTAAAGTAATTAACACAATAGAGGAAAGTTCTATCACAATTTTCATGGTTAAAGTAAAGGGGCAAATAGAGAAGGCCCCCCTGGGCCCCATAGCAAGCTTTTGGATGGAACCCTCTCCTCCCGGCCGGGCCCCTCTCCCCGACCAAAAAACATTTAGGAAAAACCTTTACTAAAAATGCCGTTACTAGACTATAAAAGGAGCAAAAAACGCCCAACATATTGCCATCATTGCTATGAAAAAAATCCCTATACAAAGCAAAAAATACCAATTAGCTGCAATAAGGACCCGAACATACTGTCAGAATATCCCAAAATTACCACACATAGGGCTGAAAAATCCCCCAATACTTTTAAAGGCCTGAAGACTTTTTAACCCCATACAGTGCCCATTTTTGGGGAATACTGTACACAGCCCTCTACAGACTGTATATTACCCTCATACAGTGACCATATAGTGGTAGTTACCAGTGTAAACAGGCTCTGCAGAATGTATATTATCCCCTACAGTGACCATATAGCATACTAGCCAACCCTCTCGGGTCGGCTTGGAGGGTCCCGGAAAGGGGTGTCCCCTTCTGCTTCCCCAGAAGGATCAGCAAAACCTCCCACAGCTAAAC
This sequence comes from Phyllomedusa bahiana, assembly GCA_025379985.1. Taxonomy (NCBI): domain Eukaryota; kingdom Metazoa; phylum Chordata; class Amphibia; order Anura; family Hylidae; genus Phyllomedusa; species Phyllomedusa bahiana. Next base: position 21,657 of record JAODAL010040685.1, read on the forward strand.
AGCTGCCAGAGGTTTTGATAAGAAGTCCCGCCGCTGATGCTTGTGTTTCCTACATAGGAGGCTATCAGAGCTACGGGCCCCGATGCACTGCTGAAGGAGGTGGGGGGGCTTAGCGGGAGCCGCCCCAGCCGGGCAGCGTGAAGAGCCAAGATGTCGGAAGCAAACGGGTGAGCTTCCCCGGGGATTGTATGTGTGGGGGAGGGGTGTGTGTGTGTATTTTAGTGTGCTGTGAGATGGTTGTGTGTGTATTTAATTTGGGGGTAGGGGTGTGAGTCATACTTGCCAACCCTCCGGGATTGGCCAGTAGGGTACCGCAAATGGAGACAGACTACAGGGAGCAGGAAACAGGGAGCAGAGGTCAACGTCTACCCTCTGTGACCTGTCTTCTTCCCCCTGCGGTCTGTCTATGGCAGTCACAGGGGGCAAGAGAGGCCACAGGGGGTAAAAGTTGCCACCTTGTCTCCTGTTCCTTTCTCCTGCCCCTTGCAGTCTGTCTCTGGTGGCTGGATACAGGCTGCAGGGGGCAGGAGCTACCCCCTTGTCTCCTGTCCCTTGCTCCCACCCCCTGCGGTCTGTCTTTGGCGGTCACAGGGAGCAGTAGACAGGCTGCTGGGGACAGACTCTGGCGATTGTCTATGGCAATAGCCTATTCAGCATCCAGGGGGAAAAAAGGGGAACTCCATCCCCCCAAAAGGGTTTCTGTGGTCGATGGTGAAAACCCAGCTTTTTTTTTTTATGCTGGGTAGGGTATCCAGCCCATATGCATGTTTTTGAAAAGTTTTTTTATTTTAAGTTCCCCCTTTAAATTTCTTTTGGGTTTTAATAACATGGTTAAAGAGGGCTGGTGTCGGGGACTGTTAATTTAAATAAAAGTTTTTTTCTGTGTGTGTTTTTTTTCCATATAATTCCAGTGATAGTAGTGGAGGCGTCTGACAGACGCCTCTTCGTTACTATTGCTCAGGCTTGGTGTTAGCCAGCAGTGTTTCCTCTTGTCCAAGGCTGATACTAACCCCGTGTCAATATTACCCCAGTGCCCAACACACCAGAGGTACTGGGAAGAGCCGGTAACTATCAGAAGCGGACCCTCTAATGTGATGGTCCGCTTCTGGAGTAGCTGCAGGCTGGTATTTTTAGAATGGGAAGGGACCAGTATTGATGGTTCTTCCCATTCTGATAGTATCAGGCTGCAGCTGTCGGTTTTACCTTGGCTGGTTATGGAAAATGGGAGTCGACCCTACATTGTTTTTTCACCCAAAATGTATTTATTTAATGAGAATCTAAACTTGGGAATCCACTGTAATGATTACAGAACTTGCCCATTTTAGGATTCTCAATAAATAAATTATTTTTGGAAAAAATAAACATAGTGGGGTCCACCCATTTTACATAACCAGCCAAAGTAAAACCAACAGCTGCAGACCATCACATTAGAGGGTTCGCTTCTGACGGTTACCCAGGTCTGGGGTAATAGTGACACGTGGTTGGTGTCAGCCTTGGGGTGACAAAAACTATTGCTGGCTGACACCAAGCCCGAGCGCTAGTAATTAAGAGGTGTCTGTCAGACGCCTCCATTTCTAAAACTGAAATTAAATGGAAAAAAATAACAGACACAAATTGCACAAAAAAACTTTTATTTAAATAAACACTCCCTCTTTCACCATTTTATTAAAGAACTCAATCCAACGTTGGTCTGACATAATCCAATGAGTTCAACATAGCCCAAAAGGGAAGCCTGTATAGATATAAGAACATTAAAAAAGACCTTACTAAACTACATATATTGCATCCCCTGAAGATCATTCCTGTGGCTGATCTTCTGAGGGTGCAGGACACAGAGTTCAAGCTGCACAATATAATTCTGAGGAAGCACTGACCACAGCCGCAGCACAATCTCCCGGGGGATGGTCCTCTGCCACCTCCAAAGAGGTTGTAAGCAGTGCTCTGTACTCCTTTCACCCACCCCTCCCCACCATTGTGTTATGCATCCTAATGTCAACACAAAATACAAACCCCACATTACCCCATAGCTTCTCCACCTAATACCACATAGTCCTCTCACCACCACCTATCACCCCTTAACTTTTCCACCTACACCTATTACCCCATAACCTTTTCATCTGCACCTATCACCCCACAACCTCCCCACATAGCATCCCATGTGGAGTTTGTACAGAGGTGACCACAGGTAAGGAAGTGCTGAAATTCTAGAATTCTAAGAGGTTTGTGTGGAAAATTTTGCAGGGACGAGTCGTGGCTGGGAGAAATCATTATGGCGGTGTGGACAGGATAGACAAGAAAAGGGAAAAAGAAAAATTCCAGCCATAGAAGACATCTCTGGTGAGTCCCTAAATGTAACTGCACTGTAGTCACTCAAACGTCTGTAGACCCTGTGTACACTGATATATATCTCTATGTGGTGATTGTTTTTAGGTAATATACAATCTGCAGAGCCTATGTACACTGTGGTATACCACTATATAATCACTGTATGGTGGTAATATTGGTTGTAGTGTAATAGTTTAGGTTCTGGCACAGTTTAGCATTATCTCCCAGCTCTCCTGGAGGCTGAATAGGCTATCCAACGTGCAGGAAACCTGGGTGATGCCAAAACCCTAATTCAGCTTTCTTCCAGAGCCGTTACACAGTTAGGTGGAGTGGGCGTGATTTTTTGTGAAGGGGCTGTGGCGCAACACAAAAAGGGCATGGCCATGCACATTTTTGAGCCACAGCTTCATATCTCCCTGATGCCCACTTTCATAAGTTGGCAAGTATGCCATATAATGGTAGTTATCAGTGTACATAGTCACACCGCAGACTGTTAATTACCCCCATACAGTAACCATATAGTGGTAGATATCAGTGTACACAAACTCTACAGCAGGGGTGTCAAACTCGTTTTCACCGGGGCCACATCAGCATCACGGCGTACCTTAAAGGGCCGACATAATTTTAGAACTGTGTAAATGGAACTTCTCCTTAAATGTTACATCTGTACAGTATTGCTATTATAATTAGCCCTTTGAAGGCAACCAGAAATAATATATTGCCCCCCATAGGTAGATAAATACATATGACCCTTGTAGATAGATACTGTAAGTGGGTATAAAGCCCCCTGTAGATGACAGTTATATCTGCCCATGTAGGTAGATAGGTATTTTTGCACTCTGTAGCCAGGTAGTAAATTGCCCCCTGTAGCCAGGTAGTAAATTGCCCCCTGTAGCCAGGTAGTAATTTTGCCCCTGTAGCTAGGTAGTAATATGCCTCCTGCAACCAGGTAGTTGCTCCATGTAGCCAGGTAACTTCCCCCTGTAGCCAGGTAATATGCCCGCTGTAGCCAGGTAATATGCCCCATATAGCCAGGGAGATGTCCCACATAGCCCCCTGTAGCCAGGGAGATGTCCCACATAGCCCCCTGTAGCCAGGAAGATGCCCCACATAGCCCCCTGTAGCCAGGAAGATGTCCCACATAGCCCCCTGTAGCCAGGAAGATGCCCCACATAGCCCCTTGTAGCCAGGTAGATGCTCCACATAGCCCCCTGTAGCCAGGGAGATGTCCCACCTAGCCCCCTGTAGCCAGGGAGATGTCCCACATAGCCCCCTGTAGCAAGGGAGATGCCCCACATAGCCCCCTGTAGCCAGCCAGATCTCGGCCAGCAGAGGCTGCTGACCGAGGAGACCTAGTGTCGCAGGGGGCGTGAGGAAAGCGGTGCGTCACGCCCCCTGCCTATGCCGTATGTATGTACAGCACTCACCGAGCGTTGTACATACAAAGGGAGAAGGTAGGAGGGAAACAGCTGCTGACTGACTCTGTGCGGCCGTGGTAAAATGGCCGTGCAGAGTCAGAGAGATCGCAGGGGTCCACGGGCAGGAAAACACAAGGCCGCGGGCTGGACTTGGCCCATGGGCCTTGTTTGACACCCGTGCTCTACAGACTGTATATTACCACCATACAGTGACCATACAGTGGTAGGTACCAGTGCACACAGGCTCTGATGATTGGATATTACCACCATACAGTAACCATATAATGGTTATTACCAGTGTACACAGATGCTGTGCAGACATAAGAGATTAAAGTGCAGTAGCAGCTTGTGACTCACAGGTGCCGGTTTCTCTGATGAGTCATTCACTTTCCCTTTTCTTCTGCATCTGGTTCCAGACCACCATGATGACTTCTCCAATTCATTACTCATCTCTGCTCATTTGGACACAAATATCTCAGAATCCTCACATTTCCAGCACCTCTTTACCTAGTCCCACCACTGTACAAACTTCCCAGGGGTGGGAGAGCGAGTACAGGCCATAGCTTAGAGGCAAAGTCTCCCAGATTGGTGTTGAAGAACAGAGGACCAACCCCTTGAAACTTGTGCTATAGCCTGTACCCCTCAGATTCCAATTACCAGGTAGGTAAAGGCTTCAGGTGAGTTGGTAGGCAAGGCCCTAGGTAGACAGGAAAACGGGCAAGGCCCCAAGTAGGTAGACCCAAGTTAGCTAGGTAGAACCCCGCTAGATAGGTTGGTAGACTTTAGGTAGGTAGATTGGTAGGCCCCAGGTGGGTAGGCAATAGATAGGTCTCAGAGAGGTAGTAAGGCAGATTGGCCTCAGGTAGGTAGGGAGGCAGTAGTTAGGCCTAAAGTAGGTAGGTAGGCCATGTTTAGATAGATTATCCCAAGGGAGGTAGGCCATAGTTAGGTAGATTGGCCCCAGGTAGGTGGGTAGGTAATAGTTAGGCCTAAGGTAGGTAGGCATGCCAGAGTTAGATAGATTATCATTAGGGATGAAGGCCATAGTTAGGTAGATTATCCCCAAGTAGGTAGTTAGGCCCATAGTAGGTAGGTAGGCCATAGTTAGATAGATTGTCCCCAGGGAAGTAGGCCATAGTTAGGTAGATTGGACCCAAGGAGGCAGGCAAGTAGGCAGTAGTTATGCACAAGGTAGGTAGGTAGTAGATAGTCCCCAGGTAGGTATGCCATAGTTAGCTATATTGGCTAGAGGGAGGTTGATAGGTAGGTAGGCAGTAGTTAGACCACAGATAGGTAGTAAATAGGCCTCCAGGTAGGCAGTTAGGCCATAGGTAGGTAGGTAGCAGTTGGGCCCCAGCTACATAGGTTGTATGTGAACCCCTAGTAGTTAGATGATAGTGGGTCCCGGGTAGGTGATAGTGGCCCCCTGGTAGGTAGGTAACAGTGGGCCCATGGTAGGTAGGGCCCCATTATTTAAAGAAAGAGAAAAAAAAAACCTCACTTTTCTCTGTGAAGCCCGACATAGGCAGCGTGAAGATGTGACATCATTGTGCCACCCACGTCAGCACTATCGGCTGCCGTTGGTAGGCTTAAAGGGGTTGTCTCATTACATTGATACATCTTATCTTAGTCCTCTTTTACTGGCTTTACTGGCCTACAGTGATGAGCTGCTAATGGCACCAGGTCTGTAGCTATAGCAACCAGCAGTGGCAGCCTATCCGGAGAGATCAAGAAGGTCTGTAGCTATAGAGACCTGAGGACCTCATGCAGCCCATACAAGAGTGGATATCTAGTAATAGTTAGGAAACTGTTAATGTACACATATTGCAAAGTGACTTGTTTATGCAAGATCTTTAACATAAAAAGCAATAATTGTAGTAAGACAATCCCTTTAAGGCTTCCTCTCTTCACAGGTACGTTGTGTGAACTACATCCCTCAGCAACCCCACTGCAAATCTGTTTGATTATATTGTATATTTGAATGGTACGTTGTGTGAACTACATCCCTCAGCAACCCCACTTCAATATCTGTTTGATTATATCGTATATTTGAATGGTACGTTGTGTGAAGAGATAGCATCCCAGCTCTGTATTCCTTAATTACCCTGTGTTTATTTGTCCAGCCATTTGATCCCAAACCTTACATTGAAGTCTTCTCTGTGAAGAGCCATTTGTAATTCCACCCACTTACGACACCTGAGTTCACAGATGATACTAATTGAGCTGCAGAAAGCACCCTATAATTTTAAGAGCTTAGGTCAATCTGACCATCGATCAATCTAACATCTATAGCAGTGCATGATTTGAAACTGCTAGATTTGAAAGTGATAGATTGTAAGTGATTTTAAGAAATAGGACCAAAATGGGACAGAAGTGGGCTTAAGGGGACCAGGAGGATCGCTTTTTTGTGAGTACCTATCTCTAGAGTCCACAACTCATACACTATGCACACTATTGCTATCTACCTTGCAGCCACCTCCCTCCTACTGTACCATCCAGTCTCAGCCCCTGACAATTCTATCCACATAAGCGCCTCTTTCCTCCCCTCACCCATGTATACATCCCACACACTGTTCTCACTTTTCAACTACCACAAATCACCTGCTTGCATAGTGCCACACATCACTTAACCATCTGTTGTCGCTTTTCATTCTCCTGTTTCTCGCTGCAGGAGACATCTCTCCTAACCCCGACCCTCCTTCCTTTACTGCTCATCAGACCTCCTCCTCTGCCTCCCATAGAAACCCTGCTAACCTCCTTGCTATTCACAGTACTTCTTTTTCTGCCCCTTTTAAGTGTGCTCTATGGAACGCCCAATCTGTTGGCAACAAACTCCCTGCTGTTCATGACCTGTTTCTTTCTCACTCCCTCAACCTCCTAGCTCTCACAGAAACATGGCTCCAGGACTCTGACACCGCTTCCCTTGCGGCCCTCACCTTTGGCGGCTTACACTTCACCCACACCCCCAGACCTGAGAGCAGGCAGGGTGGAAGAGATGGCATACTTCTTGCTCCACACTGCACTTACCAGGTCATTCCTCCTGTACCCTCCCTCACTTTCCTCTCCTTTCAGTTCCACACCCTCAGACTCTTTCGGCCATTTTCCATCAGAGTAGAGGTTGTGTATAGACCCCCCGACTCACCCCGCCAGTTTCTGGATCATTTCACTGCTTGGCTCCCTTATTTCCTCTCTACTGAAATGCCCACACTCATCATGGGTGATTTCAACATCCCCATTGATGACCCCATGTCTCCCTCTGCCTCTTGTCTTCTTTCACTAACCTCTTCCCTTGGCCTCTCGCAGTTTACAGACTCTCCCGCCCACTTGATCTGGTCTTCTGTCATCTCTCATCAATTTCTAACCGCACTAATTTTCCTTATGCTCTCTCTGATCATAACCTCATCTCTTTTACTATCAATATCTCTCAGCCCTCTCTGGACACACCTGCCCATCATCCATTCAGAAATATCCACTCCATTAACATTCAGGAACTCACAGACACCATACAGTCCGCACTACCCCCAATCGCCTCCCTCTCCTGCCCTGACCTGGCTGTTAAATGTTACAATGAAACACTCTCAACCACCCTGGACATATTGGCACCACTCACACACCGCACCACCAGAGTCAGACACTGGCAGCCTTGGCACATGCCTCAATCTCGTCATCTGCAGCATTGTTCCAGGTGTGCTGTGCGTCTGTGGAGAAACTCAAAGCTACCTGCAGACTTTCTCCACTATAAATTCATGCTCAGGACTTACCACACTGCCCTTCACTGCGCCAAACAAGAATACTTCACCTCCCTCACATCCACATTACACAACAACCCAAAATGCCTGTTTGACACCTTCGACTCCCTCCTCAGGCCCAAAGCTCCGGCCCCGGTCACTGACATCTGTGCTGAAGACCTGGCCACTCACTTCAAAGACAAAATTGACAATATCCAGCATAATATCTCATCTCAAAACCCAAGCAGAACCTATCCTGTCCCTCCCCGCATGTCCTCTAGTCTGCTCTCAGCTCTTGACCCAACGACAGAAGAAGTGTCCAGACTTCTCCTTGCCCCACCACCTGTACTAGTGACCCCATTCCCTACCACCTTGTCCAGTCTATTTCCCCAGCTATCCTCTCTCACCTTACTGCAATCTTCAACCTCTCTCCACTGGGATCCTTCCATCCTCCTTTAAACAGGCTACTATAACCCCTTTACTAAAAAAGCCCTCTCTGGACCCATCCTGCGCTGCCAACTACCGACCAGTCTCTAACCTGCCCTTTATCTATAAACTCCTGGAACACTTGGTCTACTCTCGCCTAATCCGCTATCTCTCTGATAATTCTCTTCTCGATCCTTTGCAATCAGGTTTCCCCACTTTACACGCCACAGAAACTGCTCTAGTTAAAGTCTCTAATGACCTCCACAATGCTAAATCTCAGGGTAAATACTCATTGTTGATTCTGCTGGATCTCTTTGCAGCATTTGACACTGTCAATCACCATCTTCTCCTCAGCATGCTCCATGCTATTGGCATCCAGGACACCGCTCTCTCTTGGTTCTCTTCCTACCTCTCTGACCGCTTCTTCAGTGTCTCATTTGCAGGTTCTAATTCTTCTCCTCTCCCTCTTGCTGTTGGGGTCCCTCAGGGGTCCGTTCTTGGTCCTCTCCTCTTCGCAATCTATACTGCACCCATTAGCCAAACCATCAGTAGATTTGTCTTCCAGTACCATCTTCCCGAAACCTCACTTCTGCCCTGCTACAAACACCAGTGACTGTCCGCTGTCTTTGACATCATGTCCTCTCTCTATCTCCAACTAAACCTCACTAAAACTGAACTTCTTGTTCTTCCTCCATCTACTAACCAACTCCCATCTGCTATTTCTCTCTCAGTGTTTGGCACCACCATTACTCCTAGGCAGCAGGCCCGCTGTCTTGGGGTTATTCTAGACTCTGATATGTCATTCACCCCTTATATCCAATCCCTGGCCCGCTCTTGTCACCTGCACCTCAAGAACATCTCCAGAATCAATCCTTTTCTCACTATCGAAACAATTCAAACCCTCATTGTTGGTCTTATTCTTTCTCGTCTTGACTACTGTAACTCCCTGCTTATCGGGCTCCCACTCTGCAAACTCTCCCCTTCCCATCTGTCCTGAATGCAGCAGCCAGGCTCATCTTTCTCTCCTCTACATTGTAAAATGCTGCAGAATTTGTTGGCGCTATATAAATAAAGATTATTATTATTATTATTATTATTATTAATAAAGACTTAGGCTTATCAGTGTGAATAGAGCTAAAACCGCACAGTACTGGGCATCAAGGGCATTAGCTCTCGATTCCTGGGCCCTGGTTCTGAACGCACAGGACACAGGCACATGACCTTCTAAAGTAGGAAGCTGCCCGCGGGCCCCCAGGGAGTACGCTCCTTGTTGGAGGTTTAGGCAGAAAAGTGACAAGTGTGATTTAACAGGGATAAATGAAAGGTTATGCACATGGGAAGGACAAATCCATTCATTGAGAAACAGGAAAATTCTGGATAAAAATAACATGGAGAAGGACCTGGGAATCCTAGTGATGGATTTCAAGAACATGTCTTCTTATATGTAGATGACATGTTATTTGTTGAAAACGTGTCTGATTCTATGGGGGACATGTATGAAGATCGGCGCGTCGAAGCACCTGTTTTCACGTTTTTTTACTGTGAAAACTACGCCTGATGTATGCCGGTGCCGAAGTGCGCTCATACATGCGGTGCAAACTTCGATGCCTCCAGCAGACAGACTACATTGAAATAGGTCTGCCTGTCAGAGCTGTAATGCGCCTCACTTTGCCGACCCACATTCATACATGCGGCGGAGTTTTCTAAAGTCTTCCAAAAAGAATAATCCAGCAACTGTAGCTCAATCCAATGGTAACATTAAAAAGCTGTAGCTTTATTCAAACATATTAAAAAAATATGAGGACTAGCATATAGACAAGAGCATCGTAGTGGCTAATACATCGACAAGTTTCGATGGACTGCCCCCTTAGTCATGATGAAGGGGGCAGTCCCTCGAAACGCGTCGATGTGTTAGCCACTACGATGCTCTTGTCTATATTCTAGTCCTCATATTTTTTTAATATGTTTGAATAAAGCTACAGGTTTTTAATGTTAACATTGGATTGAGCTACAGTTGTTGGATTATTCTTTTTGGAAGATTGTATATCGTTTGGGAGCTGTGCTTCAGAACTCTCTGATCCGTGCGACTGGTATCACATTTTCAAGTTTGGATGAGCTGAAATACTTTTTTTGTTACTTTTTATGAGTTTTCTAAAGTGGTGTGTTCCGCCTCAGAACGCCCACAGCACGCCCCTTCATGTTAGGCGCATTACAAAGTGGCAAACCCTGCGCCTAACAGTGTGTTAGGTGCGTCCGACAGCGGAGCCGGAACAGTGAGGCGCATTATACGCCTGAAAATGTGTGAAAGCTCCGATCATACATGTCCCCCTATATCCCTAATTATGACTTACATTGATGAATTTGGAAACTGGTCAGGACTTAAAATTAACTGGGACCACTCTGCTCCCATTAGACCCATTAACTCCAGCTACTTTTATAGATACTTCTGACTAAGCTTTGTAGCAAAATCAACACTTGGTGCAATCTGCTGTCATCCGCCACAGGCTGTGGAAACTTAATTAAAATGATTGTTATGGCCCAAATCCTTTATATAATCCATAACTCTAAAGTGTGGATCCCAGCTTTCTTATTTCAGAAAATACATAGTAGGTTCAGTGAATTACTTTGGAAAAAGGCCACGCCAGAATAGAGTTAAATCACTTGCAAAGAGATTAGGATAAGGGTGGCCTTGCCATTCTCAGCGCCTGGCTCTACTTCATAGCTGCACAATGGCAACACTTTCTAGGGTGGGATAGGAGAGAAGGAATTGGCTCAGTAGGTAAACCTATTGCTGAATTTTCCAGTTGGCCTAACCTTTGTTGTATTCTGGAGCCTGGATGTCTGGCGCATTCCTCTCTTAATTTTCCTACGTTTAAGTTAACCCCTTACCGCCGCAGCCAGTTTTGGCCTATCTGACAGAGCCCCATTTTTGAACTCTGGCATGTGTCACTTTATGTGAGAATATCTTTTTGACACTTTTACCTATCCATGGGATTTCTCCTGACACATTGTGCTTTAAGTTAGTCCAAAAAGTCCATGTTTATTTGTGAAAAATATCAAAGTATTGTGAAAATTTTGAAAAAATTTACCATTTTCAAACTTCAAAAATGTCTACGTTTAAGACAGATAGTTATTCCACTCAAAATAGCTTATAACTAGCATCTACCACATGTCTATTGTAGGTTGGCATCATTTTTTAAATGCCTTTTTTATGACATTAGGGGGCTTAGAAATTTAGTAGTAATTTTCACATTTTCAAGAAAATTTGCAATATACACTTTTAGGGACCAGTCCAGCTCTGATGTGGCTTTGATTGGCCTGTATTGGCCATGTCGCATTTGCAGAGCCCCTAAAGTACCAGAAGAGGTGAAACCTTCCATAAATCACCCCATTTTGGATTCAACAACCCTCATGGATATCATCTAGGGTTTTATTGTGCATTTTGGGCACACAGATGTTCCGTAGTTTTTTTTAGCGTTGGGCCATGAAAATGGGGGTGGGGGTTTGACGTAATTGTTTTTTGGGTTTCAATTCTATAGCGTTCGCCATGCAGTGTAAATGACTGGCTAACTTTATTATGGGGGTCGGTACAATTATGATATAAATTTTATGAAACATTTTATGTTTATTATTTTTAAACAATAGAAATATGTATATGTAAAATTGCGTTTTTATGTTGTCCTATTCTGACAGCCATAACTTTTTATTTTTCTGTGTACATAGCTGTGTTTGTTTTTTGTGGAATGAATTGATGTTTTCATTGGTACCATTATGTAGCTTTGATCAATTTTTATTAAGGTTTTTGTGAGGCATTTTGAACAAAATACAGCAATACTGGTAGCGTTTTTTATTTTTATTTTTTACAGCGGTCACTGTGCGGTATAAATGAGCTTTACTCAACAGGTCGATATGATTGCAGTGATACCCAATTTGTATTTTTGTAAATTTTTTACTGTTTTTACACAATAAAATCACTTTTATTCAAAAAAGAAAACTTTTTTTGCATCACCATAGTCTGAGAGCCATAACTTTTTTATTTTTCTGTGTACAGAGCTGTGTAGGGGCTTTTTTTTTTGCAGGATGAGTTGACGTTTTTATTGGTATAATTTTTATGTGAGTTTTTAATCGCTTTTAAATCTGTTTTCTGGAAGGCAGGGTGAAGAAAATACTGCAATCCTAGTAGAGTTTTTTTATTTTTATTTTTAACAGCGCTCACCATGACAAGTTATTTTTACTTGTTAGGTCAATACGATTACGGTAATACCCAATTTATATAGTTTTTTTCTATGTTGAAGCGCTTTAAAAAAAAGGTTTTCTTTTGTGTAAAACAATATTTATGCATTTATATCTTCCAATAGCCATAACTTTTTTATTTTTCTGTATCCAGAGCTGTGTATGGACTTTTTTTTTAGGGTTGAACCAAACGTTTTAAGTGCTACCACTTCGGAATTTATATGCATTTTTGATCGCTTTTTATTTCATTTTATGTGCTGTGGGATTAACGAATATCGCAATTCTTTGTTTGATTTTATTATTTTTTTTAACAGCATACACCGTGCGGGTAAATTAACATGACATATTTATAGTGTAGGTTGTTACGCACGTGGCGATACCAAATATGGGTACTTTATTTATTTTTGATATTTTTGGGGTGATTGGCGTTTGTAAAGGGTAAAAGGGCGGCTTACGTGTTTTTATTTTATTTTTTGTGTTTGTATTTCACTTTCTTCACTTTTTTTCACTTTTTTACACTTTTTTCACTTTTCCCCATAGGGGATTTGTATGAAAGCTCTTCAAATCTCTCAAACAATAAGAGATCAGCACACATCTTATTGTTGTGTAGTGATCTCCATGGCGACTGTCAATCACCCTGCGCAGCAATGCCCACAATGCATTGCCAGGCATGGTGAAATCATAGATGGCCCGGGAAGGGACTCTCACTTCCTGGGCTGTCTGGTAGGAGATCGCTGCTGCACTGCGCCATACGGCAATACGCCGACAGCAGGCAACAGGAGCTCAGTCCCCCTGCCTACGATTTAGCTTCAACGATCTTAATTGATCGTCAGAGCAAAGGGGTTAAACACCCGCGGGGGTGATGTGGCATGAGGCCAGCGGTAATATACCGCTGGTCCCATATCGCGATCGTGCGGGGCTCGCTTGTAAGTCCACACGATCGCCAGGACGTACCCATACGTCCATTTTTAAGAACGCACTTCCCGCTAGGCCATATGAGTACGTGGGAAGGGGTTGGGAAGGGGTTAATGTACAAGTTATGAGACAGAGCCAAGTCTATCATGGGAGTTTCCACTTGCATTAAATATACTCCTATCTGGTCTAACCCAAAACTCCCTGAATTCTATAAACTGAAAAACTCTGAGAGATGGAGTGATCTAGGTATATTTGCTGTTGCTCAAATCCAAGCAGATTCCCCAATAAAAAGCTTTGATCAAATCCAAGAACAATTTATATACCACATAGGATATTCAGTTATGGCCTACCTGACAGAGCCCAGTTTTAAAAATCTGACATGTGTCACTTTATCTGAGAATAACTTTTTGACACTTTTACCTATCCAAGTGATTCAGAGAATGTTTTCTCATGACACATTGTGCTTTAAGTAAGTAAAAAATTCTGGTCCATAAAATTCTTGTTTATTTGTGAGAAATATCAAAATATCATGAAAATTTGGAAAAATTAGCAATTTTCAAAGTTCAAAAATGTCTTTGTGTAAGACAGATAGTTATTCCACTCAAAATAGTTCATAACTAGCATCTACCATATGTCTACTGTAGGTTGGCATCATTTTTTTAATGTTTTTTTTTTATCTTTACCACATAAGGGGGCTTAGAAATCTAGTAGTCATTTTTCACATTTTCAAGAAAATTTGCAAAATAGATTTTTTTAGGGACCAGATCTTACGTTGCTTTGTGGGGCCTGTATGTTAGATACCCCTATAAATGACCCAATGTAAGAAACTAGACCCCTTAAACTATTTAAAAACACATTTAGGATGTTTGTTATCCCTTTAGGTACTTCATAGAAATGAAAGCAAAGTGGAGGTGAAATTTCAAAATTTCACTTTTCTTTTGCAGATTTTAAATATTTATCCATTATTCACTGGAACATGGTAGATGTGACCAGGTGAAAGCTACTCAACATCAATTCTGCAGATTCTGCCGTTTTCAGAGATATGCCATATTTGGCCCTAGTGCGCTATTTGGCTCAACCACAAGCCTCAGATTAGGATGAGCACCTACCGCACTCTGGGGTCTCATTTTCATTACCATTTTATTTAGGCGCCATTCCAGGTTTGCGGACACCCCAAGGTGCTAAATAGTGTTGAGCGATTGCGTTGGCTATCAAGATCGATCGATAGTCGATAGTCGGCCGCTATCGATAATGTTTTTCGATAGTGACATCGATTATGCCGATACCATTAAAGTCTATGGGAGCAACAACACCTTCATTTTTACACCCAAACAAGGCTGGAGAAAAGGAAATTTTAAAACCCCCAAAAAAGTCAAATGGATACGTGCTACATCTTAGGCCCCAACCCTTGGTTTTTAAAAGCACGAAAAAAAGTCAAGACCCTTTACTTTCCCTGTCTTGTCCACAGCCCGAACCCTTTAAACCTGCATCACCCCCAAATTAAAAAGTGCCAGAAAAGGGAGTATGATTTGGAAACCCCATGTTTTCTTGAAAAAAGGGCATTGAATATCCCTTCCGGAACGCAGCATACCCCAAAACCCCATGCCCCCAATTTTTAAAAAATGCCGGAAAAAGGAGTCTTCAACCACCATTTTAGTTGAACGGACATTTACTATACCTTCCTGGGCCACAGCTGAGCCCCCAAAACCCTTCAGACCCCAGATTAAAAAGTGCCGGAAAAAGGGGTCTTTTAACCACCATTTTAGTTGAACTGGACATTGCTATACCTTCCTGGGCCCAGCATGGCCCCAAACCGCATGACCCCCCCATTTAAAAATGCCGGAAAAAGGGGTCTTTAAAACCCCCCATTTTTGTTTACTGGACATTGGGCTTACCTGCCGGGCCACAGCTGAGCCCCCAAAACCCGCATGACCCCCCCATTTTAAAAAAAGGCCGGA